>PVKA01016874.1:0-47034 GCA_004027165.1 Ctenomys sociabilis | reverse complement strand
CTTCCCTGTGCTTTATACACACATACACACATATATATGTGGAAAAAAATGTACGTGTATAACCTGACATAAGATTGGTACTGTTTCATAGAAATCTGCAGGTCATTTAAAATGACCTTTTAAATAAGGGTTCATCTAATATATATTTATATATTTCTGCATAACTATCACTTTGAGAGCTCTTTATTGTTCATCCAGGAGCATACTGCAACTTCTCTTGCCTTTTTAATTGTGCTCTTTGTTATTTCCTATATGCTATATCTGGAGGTATTAAAATATTTCAAGTTTGTATAACTAGAAAATATTTTACTTTTAGTTTTCAAAGGTATGTTTGCTAAGTATAAAATTCAAAGAAGATAGATCTTTTTTTCTTTCAGTCCTTTAATTAGAGTAGTTTCTTATACACTTGGTCTTTTTTTTTTTTTCTTTCTGATGTGGAGTAAGATGCTATTTAATTTTGTTCTTCCATAGCTAATTTTTTTATGTATATGCTTTAATCATTTTTTTTCTTTACAATAAGTTTTGGACAATTGCACTTTTGTGCATCGTGATATGATTTTATTTAAATTTCTTGTGCAAAAAGTTCACTTTTCTAGGAAATGAGGTATTATAAGTTGAACTAAATTCAGAAATTTTAAATCTTAAAAAAAAGTAAAATGGAAATCAAAAAAATCATAAGTAAACATTGCAAATAACTTCATACAATAAACTTGAACATTTACTTAATGGTAAAATTTTGAGAAATATAACATGTATATCAATTTCATAGATAAAGTGGTCAATTTATCATTCACAATAAATCACATATGTGAGGAATAAAAGGAAAAATTTATTTATCTGTAAAATGGTTATTTCTATTGAAAATGTAAAAGCCTTTAACAAGAAACCTGATTCTAAAGCTCAAATCAAACCTAAGGACCATAATAGCCAAGAATTTCTTTCTTTTTTTTTTTTTTTTTGTGGAAGTGGGAATTGAACTCAGGCCCTTGTGCTTGCCAGGGAAGCACTTATTCCATCGAGCCATCTTATGGAAATAAGGTCCAGGTTCCTTGGCTCTGGTTTAACGGAGTCTGATTTGAATAGCCTAGAAGACCGCACATTTCACGCTGACCTCTTACTTCCTGTTAGCTTCATTTCTGAATCTGTCATCATCATTCTGTGTTAAGAATCCCATGTAGAGAAAATGGTACATATTACTTCAAAACAATACAGAAACATGAAGTAGAAAAACTGATTATATGTCAAGATTTTTTTTTAGACCTAAAACTAATTCCCAGCTTTCTTACTTTCCAAAGGAACCCATGTAAATTTCTTGATTCAGCATGGCCATAGAAAACTTATTTAAAATTGTTTGAATAATAAGACCATGTGAGTGGATGGCTATTGTCTTCCCTGGATAGAACACATGCATCTAACTAAACTCACATAGATATAGCTGTTGAACCCTGGAAATTTAATGCTTAGTACATGCTAAACTTGCTAGAAGTCAGGGATGATGGAATATTCCTGTAGCCCAGCACTTTGAAGGCTGAGGATAGCAAGTTTAAATCCAGCCAGACAACTTAGTGACCTGCCAGTGTAGCACAGTGAAAAGGCCCTGGGTTCAGTCATTAGTGCTTCAGAAAACAAAAGCAAAAACTAAAAGAAAATGCATTTTAGAAATTAAATATTTTTCGTGGGAAATGATAGTGTTTTTAAAATGTTATGTCTCTGGTACTTCCATCCTTTCTCCTAGGTTTGTAGCTCTTTTTACTTATATAACGCCCTGATTTTTTAAGCTGATTAACCAGAACAAAAACCAGAAAATAAGAGCTTTTGATTCCATAAACAATTTCAAAATTGATAAAATACAAATTATCAAGATAAAGCCACTCAATTTTGACTAAGATGATATTAAATTTCACTAAATTTATATCTGCTGTGTGTATTGTTATAAGAGTACAGTGAAAGTAGTCTTAAAAATTCTAGTCTATATCTGAAAGATCGCAATCCAAATTCAATTCTTTGGCTAAGGAGGCTAATATTCAAATATTATGTTGAACATCTTAATAAAGATTTCAGGACATAATAAAATGAGGGAATAGAACTGTTGAAATGATTTTAACAGATAGAAAATTTATAAATGAGGAACTAAATTTTAGCCATTTTATAACTTAGCTCAAAATATTGCTTACTTGGGGTCTAAAGAGAAAAAAAAAATAATTATATTCTACCCTCAGATGGTGTGTGAAGTTTCCCTTAAACCAAACTCTTGAGCTCACAGTTCTCAAAAGGTATTTCACTTCCTCCTCTTCCTCAAGCTATTCCCATCAATCTACATTTCCAGACACAGTTTTTTAGCTACCTAATAATTGTATGATAATCTATGAGTTTCAAGAATAAAGAGATTACTTGAGAATTTGCTAACAGTGCTTCCTTAAAACATCCTAATACTGCTTCATAAGAAGTTTAAGCCTATTTCATTTTTTAATAAACCAATAGAAATCATATAACATAGAGCCTAATGTTTATACTCCATTTGCATAGACACTGATATTTTGTAATGCAAAAGAGCAAGGTCAGGATTAAAGCACCTGCAAGCAGGTACAGGGGCCCCGGTTTAGATCCCTAGGCCTGCCGTGCCAGGCCCACCCCCTGGGGAAACCCTGAGATAGCAATTGAGACTGGGCATGGAGGCACACACCTGTAATCCCAGCTCTTGGCAGGCTGTAAACAGGCTGATCACTGTGAGTCTGATCTAGTAGTAAGACTCTGAACACCCTGTAGACCCTTCCCTAAAAATACAGAAAAAACAAATAGCAAGGTGCCATTGTCCACATAAGAACTTTTTGCAGACATTGACACAGGGTAGCAATTTGCTAGCTAACAGATGGTGATAAAGAATGATGATTTCCCCTACTTCCCAGTGTCTCTGGCATTTCTGATCTAGTTCTGGAAAAGAACTCAGGCTGGAATTAAGTTGTAGAACAAGAAGAATTTTTAACTAACTCAGTGATTGATTGATCTCAATCAAACACTGGATGTTTAACCCTGAATCAGCAAGTTGGAATCTTTATTTTCCTATAAACTATCAATTAAATATAATTTTCAGTGCTTGCCTCAGGTAATAACTTGACTAAGAGGAAGAAGTGAAATACCCTTTGAGAATTATGAGCTCAAGATTTTGCAATAAGGGAAATTCATACACCATCTGAGGATAGACTATAATTCTTTTTTTTTTTTTTTTGGTACTTCCAGGGATCAAACTCAGGAGCCTGTGCTTGCTAGGCAAGCACTTATTCAACTGAGCAATGTCGCCAGCCCCATGAATATAATTCTTGGCAAAACATGGAGAGGCTTCAACAAAATAGTCCTTAAAATAATACCAATTATTACAAATAAAATCCTTGAGCTTGAAAATAAAAAACAAACACAAGGAACCATGAAATAAAATTCTGTACTGTTTTCCCCACTGAAGAACCACCAGAGGAAATTCTGGAAGGGTCGCAAACTCGGGGTAGGATCGGACCTTTTCCTCCAATAATGCCTATGGTTTCCATGTTAAAATCAACTCAAAAGAATTCTTTGAAGTCTTCTGGACCTGTTTTTCCTCTTAGAAATTCCCACCCTACTTCCACCTGGTCCTGAATACAGGGTGTCTCCAGGTGAGACAAAATCATCAATGACAAGAGGCCACAAGAGGATCGTAAGCAGGATACGACAGAAATGAAAATAAGACCCTCAAGAGTGAAGCCCGTGTCACTTCTTAAGTAGGTGTCACCCAATACACTCACCTACGCTGTCTCAGCGGAGCCCGGTGCCTGCACTGTGTGGGTTTGCGGCTGCACTGGGTTTATATGGTGAGAGAGAGTTGGTCAGCCGCCAAGAGAGAAGTGGTGACTTACTTCCACCTACATATCTTTCTTCCAATCTTAGCTGAAACACGCTTGCTCAGCAGCGCCAGCCTGCCAGTGATTCTGGCTTTTCTTAGCAATTTATAAGGCCTCTGCATATAAATAATCCAGTGTATCTGGGTACAGGATAAAGTCAAACGTGTCTATTGCTACAGGTTTGTTTATTCGTAATCTTAGCAACAGAGGCTTCTGGAGCAGGAGGAAACGTGAGCGCTTTACACTTTTTTTTTTTTTTTTTTAAATCTGGGCATGGTTTGTTCTGTATCTGCAGCCTCCTCCTCAGCAATGCCTTTGCTGCCTCCACCTCTGTCCACCTCAACCCATTTTACGTGTTGCAGCTGTTATCAGCCTGTTTGATAAGACTGTCTGTCTGCAGTGTCCCTGTACAGTGTACTGTGACATGTGTTGATATCTTTGCTGTTGCTCTTGGTTAAAAAGGCCATGCAAGCGCGTCCTAGGCACTCCCATACATTTGATAACTGCATGATCCTAATTTGAATTCTCTGCAAATCACATTTTCATAAGGACTTTTGAAATTTGCATTGCTGCTGGTATATTTTGTTTATACTAGTTTCTCAAAAGAGCCATCTCATTAAAAGTAAACTTGCAGTGGCAGATTCCAACACTCAGACTATGACAATGCTTATGCGTGGGCTTGTGGCTGCTTATGTAAGTTTATATTGTTATAAAAATTAGTGACATCTACCTGCTTGTTTTAGACATTTAATGTTTTCACTCCCTAATGCAGGAACTAATTCCAGCTATAATCCTAGAAAAGGTCAGCAAAAAGACCCATGAAAAAACCTCCTTATGTTTTACTGAGCTTGCAGCTTATTGGGGAAGCATTCCAATAACAGGCCGGCTCTCAGCCCCCGGAACACCACACAATAGCATTAACCTGTCAGTCATACAACCAATTAATAACACTTTTAACTTTGAAAAATGTTCAGTCCATTTATTATAAACACAGAAATAAATAAAAGTATTACTTTGTTGGAGGTTTAAGGAGGAAGACCCATCGGAACACCTCATCCCAGTGCAGGAGGCAAGTGCAGCAGCCTCTGCTCACCTTCCAGAAAAAAAGATGCAGGTGAACATCAGGCATGAACAGTATGTGCCTGAGCTGGGCAGCATCACCACACTGCGTTGTCTTCCGCTGTCCATTTCTGAAGGGCTGTCCTAGGGATGGAACAGGGCCTCTCTGCCCTCAGCCAGTCATCTTAATATCTATTGTGTGGATCATAAGACTGACATAGGGAAGTCAGGTAACCTGCCCAGCAGGGTTTGATGGAAAAAATCAGATAAGAGCCTAGACCTTCTGATGACACATTTAATAACTTTTCTTATAAAATGCTGCCAAGCTCTAATGACAGACTACTTCAGTTAAGAAACTAAACTTAGTTGTGCAACAAATACCTGCTCCCTTGATTGCTATAGCAATTTTATGCTTTGTACTCATTCTACTGGCTGGACAAAATCACTGATCAAGGTGGAGGAGACATTTGGTCATTGCTCACTGGCTTACTTGCTCTGTGTGCCTTTGTGCCGGTGGCCCTTGGCCAGCCCTCAAGAGTTCATTCTGCCACTCTCTTGCCCACCTGTGGCAGTTTCATCACTTCTGATGCTGCCTGAGATTCCACTTGGCCAGTACTCAGCGCCATACCTTTCCCTGTGGCCCCTCAATTTCCTAGCTGCACTGAATGCTCCCAACCCATCTGCGCTCAGGAACCAGGATCTTCCTCATCCCAGTGCAGGAGGCAATGCTCTGAGACTCTCTTGTCTGAGACAACCAAGGGACTTTGATAGTTACTTCATCTTTGTGCTTCAGTTCTTGCAGACAGGATCTGTTTGACAACCAGTACTCATGTGTACCTAATCTTTGCCAGGGACTGTCATGGACACTAATGACAAAATAGTAGACAACAACACACACAACAAATCTTCATGGTGTAACTTAACAATACTCAGAATAACTCCATTAAGACACTGCGAAGGCTGATGGGTACAAAGACTGGAATTCTAAGTGATGCCTAGAGCATAGTTAGGGATCCATGCATGAAGCAGACGAGCCATTTAAAGAACAATTCAACTGAAAGGAGAATCAGTTTCCCTTCCAGCATCTACCTAGGTTCAAATCTATCTAGGCTCAAGACTTAGGCCCTAGAGCTTGCCAGGGAGGCGCTTATTCCACTGAACCATCTTCCCAGCCCAAGACTTATTTTCTGAGGTTGGCACTGCAACATATTTCTTCTTGCCATTTAAAGTCCAGCATCAAATCAGAGTGCAGTTTTGCCATCCCCCTTGTTTTCTAATGAGTTCAAGTTTTAGCTGGAGCCAGGACCAGGCAGGGGATCTCAGCAACAACTTTTGTACCTGTGCAGCTTCGCATGGGTCCCAACACCTCTTGGCTTCAGCTTCCTCGCCTATAAACTGCTAAGGACAAGAGGCTTCGTCACTTGCCAGGCATGGAAATGCCCACTTGCAATCTTAGCACTCTGGCCGGCTGAGTTTGGAGGACTTCCAGATCAAATCCCCACGGGCAACTTGGGGAGACACCATGTCAAAATTAAGAAAAAAATACTGGGCTGGGGGTGAAGGCCCTGGCTTCAATTCCTAGCAACACACACACATCTTACGTATTGCATGAGTTAATACACATAAACCACTCACCACAGTGCTTAGCAAGTGTCACTGTTTGGTAAGTCTTAGTGGTTGCCACTTATTTCTTTTATAATGAAAAAATAGCAGTCCGTATATGAGTTCATTTGAAAAGGGAAGTGTCCAAGCCTGTTCCTCCTTTCCTAGCCACTCTGTTGTTGGGGAAGGAAGACTGTTTCCAGAACAATACATACAGCTTCATTACTTGGCTCCTACAGTAATATTCTGGATCCTTTTACTTACTTTCTTTGTCATAAGAAGTTAAAGTATTTAATCCTGAGTTTGAGAAGGCAAGGAATGGAAAATCTGTTTCTCTTTCACTTCTAACCTACCTTGGTGACTAAAATATGCTGGCAAAGTGTCCAGTGCCTATGGCCTCCCAGATTTCAATGACAATGCCATAATAATGTTTTATAACCTGCTTCTTCTGAGACTATGGAGAAGAGTTATATGGTCGGTTTTTTTCCACAACTATGTAAATGCTCCATTCCATAGCCTTTAGACTGACAGAGGATTTTTCTTTTTTGAAGATGATTCTTGGGGCCAGGAATGTAGCTCAGCAACACAGTGCCTGCTTGGCAAACTAAAACAAATTCATTACAATTTGTAAAGTACTTCCAGTAAGCCAGGGACCGAAGAGCACTTGCCTTGCATTGTCTCGTGTAATGGCTGCAGAACACTATCACAGTGATGTGCATCCCCCTCAGTGCGGCCACACAGCTGACTAGCGTGTGACAGAAAAGCATTTGTAGATGTAGCACTCCTCAGATATTTGGATCTAGTTGATGAGATTTCATGTCTATTCCTCTGTCAAGGGTGAGAGAAAACAAACATCAAAACTGAGTGAGTGGACTCATTTTTCAAGACTTTTCCCAATTGGGCTCATGTCGCTTCTGTACCATACATATCATATAATTACATCTGCATAGTAAGCCCTACATCTGTCTTCATCCTGCCCTGGGTCCCCAAAAGAGTTACAGACCTTCTCCAAGCTTTAATTCTTAAAAAACAAGTTGGTCTCCTGACATCTGTGGTTACTTTCTGCTGTATTATTCAAAGACATTCCCCAAAGACGTTTCTGTCTCATATGATATTGAGTGAGCACTAAGTCCAAGGGGACCCAAGCTATGGGCTGAGAGGGCCACATGTCATCTTTCTCCCTAACTCTAGCGCAAAGACAGGATACTCAAACCAAAGGAGATCATCCACTTCGACAATCTCAGATGGATTTACTATTTATAGGCTTTTGATAATGAAGACAAAGCTTAAAACAATATTTATTTTTTTGAAGAATTCAAAGGTCTCCCTAGAAGTTATCAAGGAACAGAAAGCCAATAATACTTTTTTTAAAAAGTGATACTTAAATAGTGTGGATGTTTGGACTTTTTACACATTTTGAAAAGAAACTAGTGTGAGGAGACATGTTATCCTCTTCTGGATGAAAGGAGATTTTTAAAAATAAGATATCAGAAAATTTCCAGGATAACAAAAGCTAACATTGATAGTGGTGTTCCTTATGTAGGTGGTACTCAGTCACTACTGCAACTTGCTAAGGCTCAAAGCCAACAAGGGACAGATTGATATTTGAAAGTTACCTATTTTCAGACTCTTTGCTACTAATAATGCATTAGACTCCCTCAAGGACATATAACCAAGCCAAGAATAAGAACCAGTCTGATGTCTGGTGACAGTTTCTTAGACTGGCCTGTGATACAGAGAGGAAACTGCTTAGAACAAAGGAAATCAAGACATCGTGGTTTCTGCTGACACAATTAACATCTGCAAGACTGTGGCTACAGAAAGGAGAAACTACAGTAACAGGAACATTTTAAGAGAGTCGATGAAGCTTCCACTGTTAACACACAAATTCAGAAATATAAAAGATACATAGTTTGTTCAAAGGAAGAACAATTTTCATTCCTATCAAAAGTAACATAAAGATCCAGAAAACAATGGAAACTTTTGCTAAAAATTGCCTCGAAGAGACAACTGCTGCTCTTCACAAGCCTGAGTCAGACAGAGAAGAAAACAGCTGTTTTCCAGATGCTGGGCCTGATCCATAAGGCTAGCGGGGCCAGTTTCTAGAGTGTGTACCTTTTGCTGATGAAGACAACTGAGCACACTACCAGCCTCAATTACCGTTGACTGCCAAAACTCAGAGACAGTGCTCTACAATTGTTAGCAGGTCGGGGGGCTTTAAATAATTTGTTTACTTTTTTTAAAGGTCCAAAACATAGCTTTAATTTTGTCACTTTTAACAAAACCATGTTATTTCACTTACACGATGCTTTAAATTTAAACTATGTCCTCAACAAGGTGGTTGTGACACTTAAAAGCACACAATCACACTGTAGAACCAATCCCATCAGTTAGTCCCTGGCTAGTACATTATTTACCATCCCAAGGCCTTTGTTCTGATTTAGCAATTGATGGATAAGTCCAGAACACTCTGTCATTTGGCTCTCTGCATGTGGACAATGACTTTATCAGCACGGAGATGCAATTATCCCTCCATGGACATCAGCTGATAGATATCATGTGAGACTGATTTGAAAACCCTCTAAATAGTGGCACAGACCCCTCCCTCATGTAACAAATGTCACATATATTAGTGCTAACAGTGAAGATCTTATTTCTTTTTATTAGTATATGTCCAGTAATAATTATTATATTCCTTGGGTGGAGTTAGTACTCACGAATAACACTTTAATTCTTTTATCTCCTTTCTCTTTCTTCCTGCTCCTTCCATCTCTTATTCCCCTTCCTTTTTTTGCAAAAGATCTGGCTTCCTGTTTTCTATTACCTATTTTTTATTCTGTTCTTTAAATCATTTATACTTGGGGTTTCTTGTATAAGAGAAGTCATGCAATATTTAAGCTTGTGTCTGATTAGTGTGTTTCTAAATGATTTGCTAGGGTGGATTTGACCATTTGGGCCCTCCCTTCCTCCTCTAAATGCACTTGTCTCTTTATGAAGTCCTGTGTCCTTGGAGAGAGGGACCTGCCTCTTCTGACCCGGCCAGGGAAGAAACAACAGAACACACGTGCATGTGCAATTAACGTGACATTACCACTCAACTCACACTGATACAGAGAAGGGTATTAAACTCTGACACCAACATTCAAGAGGTCACCTATAGAGATTTTTATTATAAGGCAAGTTTTTTTTTTTTTTTTTTTTTGTCTTTTTGAGACAGGGTCTCGCTGTGCAATTCAGGCTGGCCTTAAGCTCACTTTGTAGCTCAGGCTGGTCTTGAACTCACAACAATCCTCCTGCCTCAGCCTCCCTAGTGCTGGGATTACAGGCATGCGCCACAACGCCGGCTTTATAAGGCAAGTTTTTGATGTCAGAAAAAAATACCGACAAGAAATAACTCAGTAAAATGATTTGCAGGTTTCTATTACTATCTAAGGTAAAAGAAGCTCTAATAGGCAGATACAGTCATCACCTGGTAGTGAGGCTATGTTCTGAGCAGCGTGCTGTTGGTGGCTGTGCTGTGGGGCCAGGCTGCAGAGGAAGGCTCTTACACAGCCTTGATGCCCTGGCCTATGGCATGCCTGGGCTACTCGGCACTGCTTATTGTTCCTGGTTACACACCTGGGCAGCACATTACAGTACTGAACACCATGGGCAGTGGTGACACAGTGGCAAATATCTGAGTATGTAAATACACATAAGCATAGAAAAGAGTACAGTAAAATATAGTATAAAGAGTATAAATATAAAAATACAGCATAAACATATAGTAGAAAAGCTACCCCACTGCCCGGCACCTACCATGAATGGACCTTGCAGGACCAGGAATTGCTCTGGGTGCGTTGGTGAGTGACTGGGGTAAATGTGAAGACCCAGGACAAGATAGGGCACTCCTATGGACTTTGTAAACACTGTGCACTCAACTTTGTGTGATATCCCATCCCCAAACTGTCAGAAGTGATGGTCATTTATTTATCATTCCAGCATTTAACTTATGTTTTATTCATAGTACTTCTTTACTATTATGAAAATTTTTTCTTAGTTCAATTGTTTGAACTAAGAAAATTTAATTTTTAATTAATTAATATTTAATTTTCTGAATAATGCTTAATCTTAATTTTCAATTCCCCCTCTTTTTATATTTAGAGCCAGGGGACTTACGGGAGATCAGGCAGAGGAGTCTCAGCCCTTCGGTGCGCCACCTCGGGGAGCCAGGCCCATCTACACCCGAGTGTCAGCCACCTGAGCGAGCCAGACCTCTGCATTTTTCCCTTCAGTTTTAATTTCCTGTATATCACTTTGAATCTGGTTCATACATCCTATTTCTTTCCTATTTTGCTTATTCAGGGGTTCCATCATTTTTATATTCTGCTCTATTTTTTTTTATCAGTGCATTGTTTAGAAGCACTTGGTACTTCTTTGATTATAGTTATCACTACATTTTTACTGCAGAAATTATTTCTGATCTGACCTCTTCTATACCTCTCTGCAGTTGTTTCTTTATCCCAACACTATTATTCCAGAGATTTCAGGTGTGTGATTTCCAATGTCCTCTGTGCTGGTGTCTTCTGCATTTGTACTGAGTGGAGTCGGGGCCTGAGACTTCTTTTTGTTCCTTCTCTTTGTGATTTTGTATACCACTGACCTTTGGCCTTTGGTGTAGGGCTTAGATAGAGTTATTACCTTGGCACCAGGTTGGGATCTAGGAAGTTCATTCTCCTCCAGGTGGGCGTGGCTTGGGTCTGGCTGCTGTGCCCACTGCTTCCTGCTGCAGCCTTGCAGGTGAGCCCTTTGTGTCACTCTGGCAAGATGTTGTGCTCCTGAATCAGCTGGGTGTCTGCTGCCTCGAGTCTCTTTGCAGGGAGCTCTGCTGAAGGGCTCCACACTGGGCCTGCACTCTGGATCTATTCATGACCTGGGGGCCTGGGCAGTCTCACTCACACACCACCCCTGCGCTCTGGGTCTCTTCCAAACTTTCTGTAGCTAATATAAAGTTGACTATTTTATTACTTTTCAATATCATAGGTAAAAAATATCTCCTAGTGTTTTAAACTAGTATCTCATAGCATTTAAAGCAGAAAATATTAAATATTCCTGGGGAGTGTCCTAGTTGCTTTCTTGTTGCTGACACACAATACCTGACATCCACCACTTAATGGAGGATAGGTTGATTTGGGATCACAGTTTGTATTTCAGGCCATAGTCAGGTAGTGAAAGGCAGGGCAGCATGGCAGAGATGGGCGTGGCATGGCAGAGAGACAGACAGACAGAGAAGGTCAGAGGGAGACAGAGCCCTCAGGCCATCCCCCACAATGACCCACCTTGTCTGACCAAGCTTCACTTCCCAACACATTTATTTACAAACCCAGCATATCATGGCTTAATATAATCATTTCCTAACAGCTCAACCTATGACTGCATCAATGTTTTGGAGGGACATCTAGATATAAGCCATAACATTCCTCCCCAGGCCCCAAAAAGACTTTATGCAAATTATGTTTGGTCCATATATGAGTTACCAAAATCCTCACAGTTTCAACATTGCTGAAAAATACAAATCTGAAATCTCCTTTGATGTTCAAGGTGAACTCTTAGCTATAATCCCCTACAAAAACAAAAAATAAAGTTAAAAACTGGCAAGGGGTAATAGGGGAACAGAGTGGAATAGTTCAAAGCAAGAGAACAAGATTCACCAAGGAAAACATTAAATTCTGCAGGTTGATGTCCCCCACCCTGGGCAAATTATCAAAGATGTGAATGTCAAAGGGCTTTGGTGGCCCCATCCCTATGGCCCTGCCTATGATTACAGACCTCTTGACCTCACTCTTCGGCTGACTTTGATCATTCCTGTGGCTTTCCTCAAGCATTCCATGTTCTTGGCTTTCTAACATCCTGGGATGAAAAGACATCTGTATTATCTGTACTTGCGGGGTTATTTTAATATTATTTGCAATACCTAAGATAAAGAATCAACTTATGTGTCTTTTACTGGATAAGCAAAGTATGGTATACAAGGAGTGATGAAACATTTAAATCTAAACATTTTATACAGTATAAGATATATTGGCCCTAACTCCTCCCAGAATCCTCCTCTCACTCTGAACATGCTTATCCTGTTATTCTTGCCACTTTCTAAAGCAGTTCTGGAAGTGCTTTGGCATGAATGTCTTTAAAAGACATTATAATGACCTTAGCCAAAAGGCTGAGAAAAGATTAAAAGGTATTACAAAAAAATAAAGTTGGATTCTCCTGCCCAGCATCATCCAACAGAAACACAAGATCACAAGGACAAGCACTAGAGCGTGTCTTTATCTACCACATTCACTGGATCCAGATCTGGCACCATGTGACAACTGCTCCTTCCCCAAATGACCATAATAAATAAATACTTTGAGTCAATTAAGGACATCAAGGCAGCCATGACAACACAATAAAGCCACGAAAAGGGAACTCTGCTGTAACCTGCTAAAGCTGGAAACTGATCGTATGTGGGAGGGCAGGAGGCAGTCAACCTATCTCAGTCTATGAAAAACATCCTGCCTGGTCAATTTCAACTACTAATCATGAGGCAATCTTGACTCTCCTGATACTAACTGTGTAAAGTCATAAACAAACACCCCTACTGTTGTTCTTGTGGCCCTCTGCCTATCAGGCAAACAGGCAACCACTTGACGCAGGTCTTGGTTCTTGTCTATTTTTTTCCCCCTCATTCCTGCCAGTGTTTCTCCCTGAAGTACACCAAGAGACCAACGAGTCCCTACATTTGGCACCTGAACAGGACAATCAGTAAGGTATAAGTGGGCAGCAGGAACACTTCTGAAGTGTGTACAACAGGCGAGGGAAGTGAATTGGTAAGAGCCAGTATTCTGCACAGGCAGGCTTTGGTACTAGCACATCAGGTGTGAATTGTGGGGATGGAGGCCCAGTAGGGGCAGAAAGGGGCTCATTAGGGTCACAAAGGGGCTCCTTAGGACAAGAAGCAGGTTCACCTTGGCCAGAAATAGGTTCACTAGTATCAGAGAGATGAACAAGCTTAAAGAAAGAAAGAAGTTTGAGAGAAGCCAAAAAGGAGAGTTGTATTGAGTTAAAAATAGGAGAAATAGAATCTCAACCATGCAGAAGTGATTTGGACATGCTCGTTTCCTGTATTTATTTTTCTTTTCTGAAGAGTTTTACATAGCTCAGTGCTTAAGCACCTGCTTAGGCAGACCCAGGGACTGAGGTTCAATCCCCAGCGCCACATGCCCCAAGACTATGGAGTAAAAGCAGCAACCAGAGGCAGAGCCCCAAAACAAAATGTCTCCAGGTTTTGCCTGGTAACATCAATGCTGATTACACAGGGAAAAATCACAGGAATTATAGTTCAATTCTACTCAAAACACTGTTTAAATCACTCCAGACTCAGATTGCTCAATTGGTCTTCCTTTGACAAAATTTAAATATTATAAATCATAAAAAAGAAATGATGTGTTAAAAATAAAAATTAGTTAAAATAAGAAAGGGCCTTTCAAATAGAAATACGGATGGCTTCAAGGTATGGCAGCTACAGGTCTACTGTAACAAAGGTGCTGGTTAGCTGACCTGAGCAATTCAAAGGACCATTCCACAAGAAATAGAAGCTCACAAAAAGCAGGAAATAGAGAGGTTTTTTTTTTCTCTCTCTCTCTCTCCATTACAATTGACACTAAAAGCAAAGTTTTTACATTTTCCTCTTAAGGTGATTAAAAGGCTGTTTCCATCCTAAGGATAAACACAGTTTGCCTTTTAAAAAAACATACTTCCTAAGATTTACAACAATGGGGATATGTAGAAAGACTAGTTAAAAGTTTTCTTGATTCCTAATAAGACTGATGGCTTGTTTACAATCCTAAATTAAATCAGTATACAAAAACCTTTGATATTTTACAAACAAATATAAAAGAAGTGGGGTTTAAACAGTCACTTGATTTTGACATGCTATTTAAATAATAGTAGGCTCCTGGTGGCCTTCAAAGGAGTACAAGCTATATGATAACATTTTCATATTTGGGCCAGCTTATCCAACAGAGATATATTATGTCCCACACTGTTCAAATCAACCTTTCATGATTTTTGAACTTCATTTGGTAATATTAATTGGTTCCATCCAGGTTTGGGGCTACCTTCTCTGGTGTTATTAATTGCCACTATCTTTCCAACAAGTCAATTCAATTTGCTTCAAATGAGTCATATTAGGTTAAGAGAGGCTATGTGATGGCTTCCTCTTGCAAAATATAAAATACAGGTTTCTCACCATACAATCAAAATTCAACTACAAAAACAAAAGGCAGAATCAATCCCACTCTTAACATATACTGTCAAATTTTTAAAATTTTACAAAAGATGGAAGTATAGCAACAGAAAGATAATTCGGTCAGGGAAAGCAAAACGATCTAATTTGGGGTCAAGGATATAATTGTGCTTTTCCCTGGGAATGTTGAGCTACTTATTTAGGAACCAGAGTGTGCACACTATCTGATAACAGATCTCTACTAATTGATGAACGATAAAATCTGAGAAGTCAACTTATAATTATAAACTTCTAAAAATTGCAGTAGAGTTACTATAATTCAGTTTGGTCGAAAATATATTTAAGTACACCCTGATATTGTAAAGATGTTTGTGTGTTTTATGTATTTGTTATCTGTCTATTTGCATGATACTCATGAACAGTATCCTTTTATTTGAACTCAGGAATTTATTTAATTTTTTTAATAAAAATATTTACTTAGAAAAATTCAGTATGTCAACAAAACAGTTGCAACTTTTTTTTTGCAATTACAGAGTGGTATTCAGTTAACAGAACAACAATTATTTCATATAAGCTGCATCAGAGACAACTAAAGATGAAAAACTACCGTCCCGGTATATAACTAATTTGTGCTGTGCACCAACAAGAACCTGCTTTAAATTCCATGCCAATTTACAACCCCCATACTGTACCAGGCAAGGGTAGTGGCTATTGAAAATACCACCAGGACAGGGATATCTAAAGACACATTCAGTAGTGTGTTAACTACACACACACACACACACAAAAGACACTGTATAGTTTAAAACAAATCTTACACATCCTTACATTTCAATTTTTTTTCTTTAAAAGGAATGAGTTGTGTACAGGGGGATTAAAGGCTTTATTGACAAGAAAAAAAACAGTGCTACAATCAACTTATTCATCATCATCTTCTTCATCCTCCTCATCCTCTTCATCTTCTTCCTCCTCTTCATCCTCATCTTCCTCAGCCTCCTCTTCTTCCTTCTTTTTGTTTTTCTCAGCCTTGACGACTCCCTTTTTGGCTGCATCAGGTTTTCCACTAGCTCAGTAGGCAATGACATCCTTTTTGTACTTCTCCTTCAGCTCTGCAGCCTTCTCGCATGCCTGCTTGTCATCTGCTGCAGTATTATTCCACATTTCTCCAAGTTTCTTTGTGACATCACCAATGCAGAGGCCAGGATGTTCTTCTTTGAGTTTTGGGTGATACTCAGAATAGAACAAGAAGCCTGAAGGAAGCCTCTTGGGCACTTTGGGATCCTTGAACTTCTTTTTTGTTTCTCCCTTAGGAGGAATACAAGTTTTCATTTCTCTTTCATAAACAGCCTTGTCTGCTTTTGCTATCTCTTCAAATTTTCCTTTTTCTTTAGCAGACATGCTCACCTCTCTGAGCATTTCTTAGAAAACTCTGAGAAGTTAATGGAAACAACTGGGTGCTTTTTCTTGTGTTCCTCTCAGCAAGTTTGCATGAAGAATGCATATGATGACATCTTGCCTCTTGGCTTCTTAGGATCCACTTTGCCCATGTTTACTCATTCTCCTCAGTGAGGTACACAGTTGCCCAGCACCTACCCAGTTCTCATTTATCCCAGAGCTGTCTCTAGAGCTCAGTGTACTACAATCTCAGAAATTTTCTTGTATCATTTGTTCATTATACAATTTGGGTTAAAGGCTTAAAAGTGTGCTTCCACCTAGCTTACCAGCTGGTCTAAATGATATCAACACTGGTTTACTCACAGGTCATCAAAAAATTTTTAAGCTAATTAACAAAAATTCCTTAGAGTGTGGAGAAATTATTAGACAAGACTCTGGTTGGTGAATAGAGGGTGGACAACCTTTGTTCATTGCTAAGGAGCCCCCAATAATTATTCTCTTGGAAGAACCTCTCAATAATTGGTCATTGGAAAAAAGGAAGTTTTCCTCTTTCTTTTTTTTGCAATTTTTAAAAATAATACAAAATGATAACAGAAGAAAGCAGCATTAGAAATGACACAAAAATTCACTAAACAAGTGAGAAAAACTACTTTTTCCAATTACAATAAGTTTTTCTCACAAAAAAATGATCTCAATATAAAACTGAGAAACAGGTTTTTACCTGAGTATGGTAATTCACTATTGTTAATTTTATGTATTAATGTATGCATGATTCCAGATATAGTCTTTCAAAATGAATTGCTTATTATGATAAGACTTTCAGACAATCTGTATTAACAAACACTTGTGAGAAATATCCTATTAAAGGATGAGAAATTAGAAAAAAAGCTTCTTATGTATTAGAGAGAGATGATTAGTTAAAAGAGTTATGCTAAGTCAAAATGAAAGTTTAAGTATGTCACAAAATGTCATGGTGATTGCCATGCTGTAGTTCTAGTAGGGCTTTGACTTCTATGTAAACATATTATAATTGTTCTCTGTTATTTTATAGGAATTTAAATATCAGAATATCCATGGCTGTTTGAAAATAATGGTCCCATTTTATGTATAAGGTGTTTGTTTTTCAAAAAAAATAGTAGTATTAAGCTTAGTGTCTTCCTTACAGGATAATGTCATTAGGTTTCTCTTCTGGCTGTTTAACAACTAAGGTTTGGGAACCAAAAATTAGAGAGATAGGTGACCTAAGAGGATAGCCAATATTTTGGCCCCAGACCTCCAAGGTCAATAAGGACTCAGGACAAAAAAGATATCCTGTAAATCAGATAAGTCCCTGGTTTTCTAATCAAGGAGATTATGGGGCCTCAGAGAGAAAAGATTCATTGTGTGCCTAAGAAGAGTCTCCTGGACAGAAAAACTATCTCCTATGCTTTCACAGAAAGCAACCTGGTCAAGAAATGGCTGTGATTCATCTGGATGGCTGACACTGACAGAAAATCAAAGACGCACTATTTTTGGTTCCAAGGTAAATCCTGAGGAATTTTAACCGACCTTGATATATAGCAAAAAGTTATTGCTTTGTTTACACAGGTCTCACCTTAACTTGGTCTTAACCATCCAGCAGAAAAGTGCAGTCATGAGATGTAAAAAAGCAGTGACATAATAATATGCTAGCAGTAAAACATTCAAATCATTAACCACTTCTGACAATTGCCAGCTGTACAGGTAAACTCACTACTGTTATGGATTATTGGGCTTGATAGGGTTATGTTGCTGTATATACATATGAAAAATCTTTGGACTAACATCAAGAATAAAAACATCTTCTAAAGAGTACTCCAAACACAGCCTCTCCAACTGCAATGTAGTAGCAATTAGTCACACAAAGGTACAGATGTTGGGAGCCACTGAAGTTGAAAACTGATCATACATGGGAAGGCAGGACAAGACCAGACTGCCTAAAGCAGTCAATCTATCTCGGTCCTGAGAAAAACATCCTGCCTGATCAATTTTGGCTATTAATTGATAGGCAACTTTCTGTTTCCAAAAACTAACCTTGCAAAGATATACATAAATATCCCTATTGTTGTTCTTAGGGTCCCTGCCAATCAGGCAAATGATCCAGCACCTGAACCAGATCTTGCTTCTTGTCTAGTTTTTCCTCATTCCTGCCACAGCTTCTCCCTGGAGTACACTGAGAGACCAATAAGTCCCTACAGTTGGCACCTGAACAGGGTACTTAGTAAGAGATAAGTGGGCAGCAGGAACATTTCCAAGGAGCATACAATGGGAGGGACAAGAATTGCTTAGTCAATATTCAGCACAGATCTGCTTTGGAGGATATGAGATGGAGTGACTGACAGTACAGGGGTGCAGTCAAATATGATGGATAACATCTAATGTTTCCTAGCATAGTAGGATGACTATGTTCATGATAATTAATTGAATTTTTTAGATAGCTAGGAAAGAAGATTTTTAATGCTTCCCTTTTTCACTCTAAATTTGTTATATATAATATATAAATTAACAAACAGAAATTTAATAAAATACATGTAACAATTTAACAGAACCTGATTACTTGGATTCTTTCAAATTTCTTCAAATTCAACTTTGAGTCATTTCATCATGGAATTCAAAAGGAAAATAACCAACATACACATATTACAGTTGAATAAGTATGTATGTCTAATAAGTACTTATTACATACTAAATTCTCCTTGAAAGCAATTATGAAGAACATTTCAGAAACTTATTTTGTATGTACAGAAGTGTTATAGTGAAATATTCAACTTGATACAAAATAATAAGAAACAGATTTCTTAGGCAGAGACTGCTTCTCCTTTTGCTAATGAATGATTTTTATCTGTAATGTCACTGAGCTGAACAAATAAGTCACCTGTGCGTACACAAGTAAAACTAAACACATGTTTATTGGATAAAGCATTGCTACTACAGATTTACTAGCTCTAGCATTTCAAAAGCTTAAGAGATTTAGAGGATTGTTACATTAACTGTAAGAAAAATTACATGAGAAATTCCCTTTTTAAGATCACAAATATGAAGTCATGTGGTTACACAAATTCTGCATTTGTGCACAAAACATGAAGCCATTTGCCTTAATTCCTTTGCAGGATCTAATAGATACCTTTCCAAGAAACACAGACTGAGATGTGTTTTTATTACTTCATTAAACCTCAGCACAAAAGTAATGAGAGATGAAGTATCCTTCTGCAATGGGTCAAGACAACATGGAAGGAGGCCATAGGAAAGAATAAATCAAAGCTTTACAACTGAAAAACTACTTGTTACATTTCACCATGATTCCATCTTCATTACAACATAAGTATGGTAGCACAATTCAAATTCAGTAAGTAAGTCAGAAATCAAGATTTTTATTTTTATTTTATTTTATTTTTTGTCTTTTTGAAACAGGGTCTCACTATGCAGTTCAGGCTGGCCTTAAGCTCACTTTGTAGCTCAGGCTGGTCTCAAACTCACAACAATCCTCCTGCCTCAGCCTCCCGAGTGCTGGGATTACAGGCATGTGCCACCACGCCCGGCTAGAAATCAAGATTTTTAATGTTTCTAACACAAATAAATGATTAATGTTTGAGAAATATTACAATTACCCTGAACTATAATTATACTCTGTATACATCTATTAAAATGGTCACACTGCACTTTGTAAATATATGATTACTGTCAATGAAAACAAAAATTATTTTCAATAAAAGACTGGCATCTAATTTTTCTTTCCCATTTATATTTATACATCTGTGAATTTCTTCTTAAATGTTTTAGAGCATTTTCTATTGGGATTCTCATCTTATTTTCTTATTGATTTGTAGGAATCTCCTTAAAGAAATAGATACACTGTATAATATCTATATATTCCTTTTGTTATAATTTAGATCTCAAATGTCCTCTGAAAGTATTCTGTATTTACAGGTGGGGTTTTATAAGGTGACTGAACTATTGGGGTGCTATACTCACCAGTGTGTTAGTCCCTGGATGAGTTCACGGCTAAGTATGCTGTTAGGGGATAGGGTCTGCTCAGAAGGACATGAACTAGAAGACAGAAATCTTATCCTTGGCGCCTTCTCTCTTTCCTGGCTGCCGTGGGAGCGAGCAGCCTTCCTCCACCAGGCCCTTTCGCTATGCTGTTTCCAGCCTGCAGCCAGCCAACCAGGGATAGAATCTACTGAACCCATAAGCCAAATAAATCCCTCCTCATTTAAATTGTGGGTTTAGGGTATTTTTGTCCAGGGACAGGAAAATGACTAACATAGAAAACAGGCACCAAGATTTGAGTTGCTATGAGTATACCTGATTCCTGTTTAGAATCCTTTAAAACTGGCTTGCAAGAAGAGGCTTTTAAAGATTTTTTTTCTTTTGTTTATTTTATCTTTTATTTAAAAAAAAATACAAAACAGTGATAGAAAAAAACATTAGAAATGATATAAGATTTCACTAAGCAGTAAAAATTCAACAATGGTTGCTGTATTACAGGATGTTATCTTCCAGTTAGTTGTTCAGATTACCATATACAAACGTGTAAGATTTGTTTAACAAAACAATAAAAAAGAAGTTATAAGAAATTAAAAAGAGGGAAAAATTCAGAGTTGAAAATTAAAGTTAAGCATTTTCTATACTTTTCAAAAGACCTGTAAAAATGGACAGTTATCCAAACTATTCTGCATATATACCCAAATACAATTTCCCCCTTCTTTCAAATTTGTCCTTTTCACAAAAAGAGTCTGAAAAAGTTTGTAGGTGCTACATAGAGAAGCTTCTTCATAGAGAAGCTAGCACAAGCTCAGAAGCTAAAATGCTGAGAGGAATGCTGACGAAAAAGGCTCGGCTCATGATGTTTCAGGTATTGTACTGGAAGCCAGCAGATTCCATGCTGGCTGAAGACTTGGCTTATGTTTTGGCCATGTTTTAAGACTTTGTGTGAGACTGAATTTAAAAGGGCCAGATTAATTGATATGGTAGAGGACATGTAAAAGCAACGCAATGTTCAGGCTGAGGCCTAGATACTTCTGGACACTTCATAGATACTTGTTAGGCTTATAGTGAGAATCAAGCAAAAAGTAGAGCCAGTGTGAAAAGTTTTGAAGTTTCATAAAAGTTTCTGTTGGAATTGGGCCCCAGGTATATAAGTTACAGAAATGATTTGTGTTAGAAAGAATCCATGTATTTTGCACCAGGACAGGAAAGATGAGTTGCCAGGAAAGGCAACTCAGGTATTGGCTTAACCCCACTCTTTGCAGGCTCAACGCTAAACCCTTTCAAATACTTTGTTTTAACAGGAGAGATCCTGGACACTCTGCTCATTTGAGGCTGCCGAGGGAATTGTTTCCTTGACTTCAGCCACACGGTCACTGAGAGGTCACTATAGCCATGGTTCAAGACCAGGCTGATGGCACATATTATTATCATTCATTTTTACACATACAGAATGTATACTTTTTGGCTTCATATGAAAATTTCCACCCACACTTCAAAGGGAGGCCTGTGAGGCCTGGTAACATAACCCTGAGATAGTACCTGAAGATGTAAGAGAAAAACTGAAACTGCAGTAGAGACCCCAGGAAATCAGAGATGCCAGGAATGTGGAACACCTGCAGAGGAAAGCTATGGGCAGGGAGTAGAGCCAGCCTGAGAGACAATTGGGCTATAAATGCAAAGCTGCCTAAGCCCTTGGAGTTCACATCTGGCCATAACTTCCCTAGGTGCCAGACCAGGATCTACAAATTTGTAGCTCTGTTTTGGTCTTTTTTTTGGCTTTACTATCCTGTCATTCCTCCCCTTTATAATGGAAATGTTTAGTCCATCCCATCATATGTTAGAAATATTTTTTGTTGTTTTTTAATGGGTTCACAGCTAAGAGTTTGCCTTGAGTCTCAGGAATCTTTGGGTAGGAACTTTGAAGCAATACTGAAACTGTTGGGCCACCCAAATAGCTCAGGGGATTAAAGTGCCTGCAAGCAAGCACAGGGGCCAGGGGTTCCATCCCCAGGCCTGCCATGGCAGCCTCACCCCCGGCTTTTGAGATGGCAATTGAGACTGGGCATGGTGTCACATGCCTGTAATCCTAGCACTTGGGAGGCTATAAATGGGAGAATCACTATGAGTCTGATCTAGTAGTGAGACATGAACACCTTGTAGACCCTTCCCTAAAATACAAAAAGAAAAATAAATACTGAAATTGTTAAGAATTTGGTGAACTATACATGGACTAAATGTATTTTGCATAATGAGATGAACATGGCTTTTTAGAGGTCAGGGGAAGAATACTATGGTTCATATGTAGAACCCAAATCTTCTGTATTCAGAATTCAGGGTTCTGTAAAGCAATTGAATCATGGGGGTACTATGAACATTGGTGGATTAGCCCACTGATGATTTCATAGTTTAATGTGCTATTGGGTGGTATATGTTGGTCAGAAGAGGTATGTTACCAGGGGTAAAACTCGCAAGAGTGTATTTTTGTCCAAAGTTCATTTTGTTGTCTGCTTCCTAGCTACCATGTTTCTTATACAATGCCCTTCTGCTATCCCATGTTTACTTTGGAGCCAATCAACCATGAATTGATTCTAAAAACCATGAGCAAAATAAATGTTTCATCCTTTAAGTAGTAGGTATACAATATTTTTTCTCAGTAACAGGAAAGTGATGAATATACATTCTTCATCTTCACATCTATATATTCACAGTAGGCAGTGTACTTTCCAACCTTTTGACTTATAGGATTTGGTCATGTGACTCACTGAACTTTATGTACTACTAGGTATGGCCACTACCCTAGCTTCCTACAGGCTTGTGAATCAGAACATATCGTATTATGTCACAAGGATTTGTTATACAACACAATGGCAGGAATATAGTGTCATGAGGTCTTCCTCTAAATATTAATGTGCTCATATTGGCTGATTCTCCAAGGAAGAGAAAGAGGGAGGAATGGAGGGAGAGAGAAAAGAAGAAAGAAAAACAACATATAATAAAATATACTGCTGTTTTTCTAGAAGAGTATTAGGTTTACTTTGCCCATAAACACTTGCTAATATTGCCAAGAAAAGTAGCAGCTTCTACCATACCAGTCCACAGAACAGTGTACTGAGACAAAGTTAGAATAATTAATTCCTCAGGAAATATCTAAAAGTTATTGTATTAGGCCAAGGACCTTCAGAAAAACAGAACATTGTGTGTGTGAGTGAGAGAAAGAGAGAGGGGGAGGGAAGGAAGGATAGAGGGGGAAGAGACAGACAGAGTGATATATCAGGGAGACAGTGAGAGAAAGAATTTAAGCAGTAGGCATAACAACTATCAAGGATGAAAATCCAGCCTTACTGTTTTTTTTTTTTTTTTTTTTTTTTTTTTTTGCAGGGGCATGGGGTTAGACAGAGGTATGTATGAGATGGACATGCTCAGATAAGAGACTCTTGGAGCTATACTCCCCAAACCTCCTAGAATGCATAGTTAGAGATTAAAAGATAAGTCTATAGGACCACAGGTCCAAGTAGAATTAAAACACATTGCTTTAAGGAATGAATGCTAGGGTCTCATCCTCATTGTATTCTAATTTGTTATTTAGTTTGTCCCTTAAGTTAGTCATGTAGCAGACCACCCTGACCTTAGCCTGTCCTCTTGTAGTTCCCTGTCCTCCACATGAATTCATGCACTAACATCTTTCTTTTGTCTTTATTTTTGCTTTCTGGAACTTTTAATAAAATGCCATAGAAGCTTCAGTTCAGGGATGCATTTATTAGGCCGTCTCATGCTGAATTGTCTTGGTGAAGGGCAGTTCTTCTGGGCCTTCTTGGAGATCAAATTGGACATTGACCACAGTTAATCTTTCATCCTCTGTACCACATGAACCATGATACCAGGAGCATATTTACGGTTCAAGGTTGTGCACTGTAGAACCAGAAAGAATTAGTGTTGCATGTGAAATCTTAAGGAAATCTGGAGAACTCTCTCTTGCTCAGGAGAGGCTGGTCATTTTGTTATAATCAGGCCTTCAACTGATAGAATAAGACCAAACCACATTACAGAGGACAATTTCCTTTCCCCAAAGTCCATCAATTGAAATGTCAGCCTCATTCAAAGTTATCCTTATAGATATGCCCAGGAAAACATTTGACCAACATTACAACACCCATGGAGTATTTCAACACTGCATGATTACCCAGGTTGACACACAAAATTAGCTATCAAAGTCATCTTGAGATTAATATTGGCCATATGCTAAACTTAGTGCTTTAAAGTCAACATTAATCCAATATAACTACATACCCTAGTATATAGTTATACTATATAGGAATGGAATCAAGCAGTAGTAGTACATTAGCTGTCATTGAGCAAACAAGAAACTCCTTCAGATTCTCTCTTTTGGACTTCAGACACTGGATTCAGTTGAATAAAACTGTACTGGGCAACAACTGCATAATTCCAAGCTAAAACTTGAAGTGAATGTGCAATAAAGCAGAAAAACATCTCATTCACAAGAATATTACAATGAAGACACAGAAAAAAGCGTAAAGAAGACATGAATTTGTAAACATAAAGTGGGAGCCTGTTCTGAGCCTGCCAGGACCTGACCAACCAGACTGAGATGGCAGGGGTCTTCATGCCATACGCAATGAAGAACTGCCAAGGAACACTATCGGCCCCATCGCTGGCTCACTGCTTTTAGCTTAGCGGAGCTCTGCCTGGTGGCTCTCAGCTGCTCCCAGGCTACCTAGCCAAGTGCTTTGCCCACCACCAAACACAGCACAGGTGAGAGTTTCTATTTCCAAGAAGACTGGCAAATACCTCCACACTGCTTGACTGGAGCCAGCACAAAGGACACAGTGAGGCCCAGTGTCTCTTTTCTCTAGCAACTTTTAGTATATTGTTCTTGTGCTGGATTTCTGGGCTTTGTATGATATGTCTGGGTGTGTTTTTAATGTCTGGGTTGATGTTATTTGGAGCTCTGCATGCTTCGGTTACTTGAATGTCAGATCATTTTCCCATATTTGGGAAGTTTTCTGCTATTACTTCTGCCCATATTCTTTTTATATCATTTGTATTGATTCCTTCTTTCTCATTGATGCCTATTAGTCTTACATTGTTCATCTTTGCATCATCTTGCAGATGTTGAATTATTTTTTCCTTCATCCTAGTTGTTTTCAAAAGATCCTACCTTTTCACCAGCTGTGATGGTGTCTTCAAGATCTGAAACTTTGTCTTCACTTTCATCAAGTGGTTTTGCAAGCTTGTGATTGAGATTTTAAGTTCCTCTATCTCTTTGACTCTGCTTCATGCATTCTATTTCTTTCCTATATTGCTCATTCAAGAATTCCATCATTTTTCTATTCACTAATTTTTTGTCAGTGTCTTCTTTAGAAGTAGTTATTAATTCTTTCATTATAGTTATCTTTTTTTACTTCAGAGATTATTTCTGATCTGATTTCCTCTATACCTTTCTGTAGTTATTTCACTTCATACGGTATTAATTCAGATATTTCATCTGTGTGATTCCTAATTTCTTGTGAGCTAGTGTCTCCTGCATTTGTTCTGAGTGGGCTCAGGGTCTGAGATTGCATTTTGCTCCTTTACTTTGTCATTTTGTATAGCACTGTCTCTGACCTTTGGTGTAGGGCTTTGGTGGAGTTATAACCTTAGCACCTACCGAAATTCTTACCCAAGAGAGATTTTATGGTTAAGGCAGTTATAGTTTTGTATTTACAGAACTATAATTAGGAACACTAATATTGGGTAGTGATATTTAGCAGTTGACAAAGTTTTTGTAACTAATGGGTTTGTATTTTAGACAGTAAGAGCTAGCATTATATCTGTATAGCTCAGCAGATATTAAACTGGGAATTTGTATTTTAGTTAGTTCCTCTAAATTCTGTCTGATCACCTCTCCTTGATATACCTGGGGTCTTCAGGCAGACTAGTTTATCACAGTTAACTTTTGCCTCCTCTCTCAGTCAAGAGAGAAAGAGAGAGGATGCTCTTACAGATCTGAGTCTAGCAAAGTGTCTCAGTTTACCAGGTATGGATCTATGAAGTTTGAATTTATCCTGATGTGCCTAGCTTTTGTTTGGCTGCTGTGCTCAGTTTTTTCCTGCTGCAGCCTGTGGAAGTGAACCTGCTGTGTCCCTCTGGCAAGATGTTCTGCTCCGTGATTAGCTGGGTGATTCTGGCCCCTAGCCTTTCTGCAGAGACTTCAGGGGCTGCAGAGTTTCACAACAGGCCTTGTATGCTGGGTCTGGGCTGGGCCTGGAAGGGTCTGGCCAGTGCAGCAGAGCTGAAGTTCTCCCACATACATGCTGGGCCTGGGTGAAGAACCCACAACCACAAGAATCAATCATAAATTCCAGAAGCCACCCCATGACTGCACAAGGCTTTGGGGGGACAACGAGACACAAACCATAACAACCATGTTATTTGCTCATTTTTAAACCAATCACTAAAGCTACTGTAATGGGGAAAATCAATCAAGGCTCAGTCTCCAGCTAAAGGTCAATCTTACTCCAACTGTTTGGCTAGGGAGTGGAAATGGAAGATGTGCTTTCAAGCTGTTATTTTCGTAAAAGGAAAGGAGAAACTAGGCAGCAAATAGCAAATACTCATTGTGGTTGAGAAATAGTTTTCTAATGATGTAAAAATTTGTATAAATCTTTGATGTTGGCTCTACAGGCCCCCAGCACTATGCAAAGTGCTTCCCATTGTAGACATTATTATTTAGTAATGCCTCAGTTCATGAACACTTCTGCTGGATAAAACTTTGGCTCACAAACAAAAATGTTTTGCAAAATCTTCATTCACAAGTCCATGCTGTGTAACAAACACAGCTGGAGCCATCTTCCACACACAAACAGGTCCATCTTCCCCAGAATTGTGGAAGGAATTAAGTCTGTGTATGAATCAACGTGCCACTCTATTATCTGTAACACATCACCAAAGGTCACCAAGCATTTGAGGCTTGTCCTTGGATGCGGCACTGTTGGAAGGGTACAGCCATGTGAGGTGGGACCTGGGACAAGAAGGTAAGTCACCCGTGACTCAGGGATGCCCTTTGGGTATGTACCCTCCTTCCCTCCCTCTGCTTCCTGGATCTTTTCATACAGGCTTGTGAATACTGATGTGGATCTCTGCATCCACCTTAACTCTGAGCTAGGATGAAAGGCCCAGCAAACTGAAGTAGGCACTATGCCCTTTGCTACACTAAGAGTTTTCAAACCTAGTAGTATCTGGCACGTCCTCTAGTTGAGAGAGCAACATTCACATGATTTAGTTCAGCCAGGCTAATGAGGGGACACTCCCTCCAGCCGCTGACAGCCAATAGGCAGCCGTGTGCATGTGAGACACATGCGGGGAAGTCTGCAAAGCCTGCAGACTGCTAGGGAGGAGGCTGAGGCACTGAGCCTGTTAAATGTGGCCAATTCATGTTGTAGTTTAATTTCTGAAGAGAGAAAAAAAACACCCCTGAACAAGTAACAAGAACAAAGATAAAAACAAAGCAAAACAGAATAAAAATAGTACAGAATTTCAAAACAAGAATACAAAATTAACAGATCCTTATATTATATATTGTTACAATCAAAGTTGTTGCTCAGATTACTAGCTATGTGTATGTAAAATTTATCAAGCAATTAAACATTAACTCTTCCTTTCATAACATAATGATATATGTGCACCCATGTTTATAGCAGCACAATTTATCATAGCTAAATCTTGAAAAGTAACCCAAATTTCCAGATGTGTTATTTTTGGACTGCAGAGATAGCTTGGAGGTCTAATCCCAGTGCCTGGGGGGCTAAGATACAAGGACCACTATGAATCCAAGCTGCACAGTAAGACCCTATACCAAATAAATAAAAGATATTAAAAATATTTTTAAATGCTATGTTATTTTTATACAATGGAGTATTACTCAGTAATAAAGACAGATAGGGCTGGGGAGATGGCTCAGCGGAATAAGTGCTTCCCTGGCAAGTGCAAGGGCCTGAGTTCAATCCCCAGTTCCGCAAAAACAAATATAATAATAATTTGGGGGCCAGAGAGATGGCTCAGTGGAATAAGTGCTTCCCTAGCAAGCACGAGGGCCTGAGTTCAATCCCTGGTTCTGTAAAAAAAAAAAAAAATGAAGTAATAAAGACAGATAAACTTGAAGCTTTTATAGGTAAATGGATGCAAATATAGGCTATACTTAAAAGTAAAATAACTCAAACCCATATGTATAGAATTGTTTTCTAGAGTCAGAAGAATTCATAAAGAAAGCTTCTTTCATTTTTTATATTATGTATTTAACACAGGGACTATAGGATCTCACTATACAGACCAGACTCCCTAGTGACTCTCCTGTTTACAGCCTCCCAGGTGCTGGAATTACAGACATGCATTACCAGGCCCAGTCTCAATTGCCCTTTCAGCATACCACAAGGGCAGGGCTGGCTTGGCAGGCTGGGGGTTGAACCCCAGTCCCTGAGTCTGCCTAAGCAGGTACTTTAATTTGCTGAGCTATCTTGAATAACTAGGGAGACATCAGCAGAAGGATCAGTAACGTGCATATAACATTCAACTGTTGCAACTGCACAAGCAGTACCCCCTTGTGCTGCTATCATAGTATCTAATGCCACCTGACTTTGGGGGGTGGCTTCCCTCAACAATGTTATGTTGGGAGCCACTGAAGCTGGACAATTGGTCAAATGTGTGGAGGTGGACTTAGGCCTCAATGCCTAAAGCAAACAAGCTACCTCGGCCTGAGATGAGCATCCTGACTGGTTACTAGTCACTAGGCAACCTTGTGTCACGCTTACTAACTTTGCAAAGGTAGTAACTTTACAAAAATAAAATAAATTTATAACTTTGCAAAGGTATAAATAAACATCCATATTGTTGCTCGTGGGGTTGTCTCACTAACCAGCAGATGAGTCACCACCTAACCCAGCTTTTGTCTTCTTACCTATCTTTTCCTCATTCCTGCCACGGTTTCTCCCCTAGTAGAACGGATCACACTGAGATCCACAGATCCTTATACTTTTACTTCTTCAATCAGGAGAGACAGATCAGCTGTGGTGTCATTTTTAAGGCCCACTGAGTATAATTATTTGAGGCCTTGATGTATTGCATGATATCCTCTAATCCTAGGAAAAGGATAAAAGAAGCCAGATGACCGAACCAGTGAAACATACTTCTAAACCATCAGTGCCAGAGGTAGGTGTCTTAGTTACCCTTCTCTCATTGCTGGGACAAATACTGAACACCCAAAATGAAGGAAGGAAAGATTTATTTAGCTCACAGTTACTGTGGATTTCAGTCCATACTCGGCTGGCTCCAAGGCAGAATAGCACATGGCAGAAAGCATCAGTTCATGGTGGCAGAACAACAAAATGCAACAAAGAGCAATAGCTAAACAAAGTCTGTCTCTTTCTTATATTCAGGCTCTCTGCCCCAGGCTAGGGAAGTACTCACACTCATAATCCCAGAAGTACTAACACCCATAATCCCAGCCTTGGATCACACATAATCCCAGTGGATCATAAGTGAATCACAAACTCTAGAAGTCCCCACCCCATGACTACATGAGGCTTTAGGCAGACAACTAGACACAAACCATCACAGTAGGGTAAATTTGTAGGTTTGTTAATATTTTTGACACTCCTGCCTCATAACCTTGCAAATCTCACTTTGTATCTTCCTATCCATCCAGGCATAGCCAGGGCCATAATTTGGTTCCACAGGCCTAATAAGTGCCACTGCGACTTCTGCACTAATCTTGGGGTGATGAAATCAGTTTGCTGGAAATCAGTTTTCAACCTGTAAAGTACTGTGTGTACACATTGTTGGGGGGGTGTCCACCCCAAGTATTTAGTAGAGTTAGGCCAATGAGAATAGGACTGATTTTTCTGTTCCTAACATAAAGCCTTTTTACTAGTCTAGATATCCTATAGCTGGAGTTAACCATAGATAATCATCCCATGTCTGAAAATAGCATATTGATTTTTTTTATTAATTTTATTAAGAAACAAGTGACAATGAGACAGTTTCAAAAACATTAATAGGACAGTTTTAATAATTAATACATTGCACATTGTTGTCTTCATAGAGGTTATTCATAGTACAAAATGCAGACATAATATCCTGTCCACACACTATCAGTACCAATCTTTCTTCTCATTGAATTAAGAGAAAGTCACTGTATATCTACCCTATTATATATATATATATAGGTACAAAATGGTCCTCCACTTGTATCACCTTTTTTGGTTTAGTTTTGTCAGAGATGGCTATTCCATTGCCATTTGAATATTGTAGGTGCATGAATTCAACAAAATAATCCAATACAGTTCAGTAGTCCATAATTTTTGTTGGCTCTCAGAAAAGGACCTTACTTTTATTTAATAAGGATCATACTAGAGCCTTTAATATGCTTTTGATTACATTATGTTAGTATCATTAAGAGCATAGTTTACTGACCACTCAGCCACCTTGCAACTGTGGGCTAAGCTGTGATAGTCTTGTGGTTCATTCTACTCATCTCCTTGGAGTGGGGCTACTCAGTGAGGAAGTCTTGATGTATTCCACAAGGGAGCAGGCCACACATATCCAGCAAGGTGTTTGTTGTGATGACTGGGCAATCACTGTTGCTACGGGGTCCTGCTGGTCCAAGCAAGTGACGTGAGTGTGAGTGTCAGAGGAGCCATGGCTGGGGTGGGTTGTCCTCTCATTCTGGAGCTGTATTCGCTCTACTAAAATTCATCTCTACACATATTTGTGGAGGCCAATTGTGTTTTTTTCTCGAATTTGTCATTATCAAAAAAGTAAACAATTCTTAAATTAGCACACAAAGTCAAAATTATTTGCTTTAAAGGTACAAAAGCAAGACAGTATATACACTCCACATTTTAGAGTCATTTGTAGGTAAATACCATTTAAAATATTTTTAATGGAAAACTGATGTAGGAATCAATTCACAGAAAATTAAAAATCAGTGTTTGATACCAACTTTAACTACATAGGGAAAAGACTTCTCTCTATTCTTCTGTCTTTGTTTTGGCTTCTGTATCTTCTGTTTCTTACCTTTGGAAGAAAACATTGCTTTGCAAGGCTGATGTGTCTTTTGACATGAGCAAACTTTTTTTAATATTATATCTTCCACACAAAGCTAAGGGCAATGAAAACAGATTTCCAGAAATTTTCTGTTGTGTATGGTGGAAAATAAAATCAGCATTTTTCTTCTTTTGGCCTATCTGCACAATAAAATTTCACATTTTTTACATGTATGCCCAAGTAATTTCTTTCTCTTTGGTTTTTTTTTTTTTTTTTTTTTTTTCTGAACTACATCAATCTGGGGAGAATTTTGTAGGCAGGTCTCTCATTGCCTGCAAAATATGGCTCTGCAAATGCTTTCTGCTTGACTATCTTTACAGTAAAACCTTGGCTTGTGAGCATACTTCAATCTGGAAACGTTCTTGTAACACTTGCTTATCTAAGTGGATTTCTCTATAAGAAATAATGAAAACAGATGAAAGGAAGAGGAAGCTACCAATTCCCTGCTCAACCCCAGCCCCACACCCAGTGAAACCAACAGCTCTGGCCCAGCTCCACCCCCTGTCCACCTGATCATATCCTCCCTCCAGTAACTGTCGGGAGCCATGGCTGGTGTCCTCTCCTGTCTATCATCTGCCTGACCTGGGCTTAGGCTCCTGGTCCTGGCTGGAGCTGGATCTCTGGTCACTGGCCTTCTGCTCCTCTCACAACCTGTGCAAGCCATTTGCAAGCAGCACTGGAGACTGTATCCTCCAAGAGCTGAGTCCCAGACCCCCCAAAACACACCCAAGCTTCCAAAAGCACAATTGTATGGCCAGCCACCTGACCATCGACTCAGAAGTCTATCCAGGTTCTGCGACAAGACTACACCCCTGGTTGGATGCTAAATCAGTGCATCCATACTTGAGTGGACAACTCCAGCCGACCCTCCTCCACCAAGACTGTGGACATGGTGTCCAGAGATACCTATGAGGTATTTGCTGAGCTATTCAACCCTGTGATTGAAGAGCAACACAAACAATGGATATGACCCCTGGACCATGAAACACATAACAGACCTAGATGCCAGTAATATCTGTTCTTGTTACTTTGATGAGTGGTATCTATTATCCTCAAATGTCAGAAGTAGCCAAAGTATCCAGGGAATTGGTCTGCCTCCAGGCTGCTCCCAGGCCAAGCGTTTAGAAGTGGAATGTGTCACGGTGGATACAGAATGGCCTGAAGATTGACCTGCTGGACACTATTACAAGCTCAATGAGATGATAGGGGCAGAACAGCAGCAGCTTCTTGATGACCACTTCCTGTTTAATAACCCCATGTCCCCATTGCTGACCATAGCAGGAATGGCTTGAAGCCAGATGGATGCTTATAGAATCTGGAACAACAATGAGAAGAGCTTCTTGATGTGGGTGGAGCAGCTGAGCATTTGTGATACATCTTATCCTGTCTGTCTAATCTGGGCACTGGAGCATGGGCATGAGTGCACATCAAACTACCCCGGCTAAGCAACGACAGGTAATTCCCAAAGATCCTGGAGAATCTGAGGTTCCTGAAGTGTGGTACTAGAGGAGTGGACACTGCTGCCACAGGCAGCATCTTTGACATTTCCAACTTGGACCAGCTGGGCAAGTCAGAGGTGGAGCTGGTACAACTGGCCATCAAGGGAATGAACTATCTGACTGTAAACAACATCTGGAAATAGGCCAGGACATCCTCATCTCTGCACTTCTTGTCCGCAACAAGCATTAACTCACTATCTATGACAGATAAACCAAGATCCCCAGGACTTCTGCCCATTTAGTGATAGACAGTTCTACTTCCCCTGGGCCTGTCCCTCACCTCCATCCCAGTAAAGACTCCTTGCAGTAGTGCAGTGCTCAGAGCCCAGCATGTCCAGAAGCAAAAGGAAAAATGGGACTGCTAGGAAGTACGAAGCAATAAGCATGAAAACAAAAGTAAAATAATTGAGAAATTGGATCAAGATGAAAAGCTGGTAGACATCACTGAATCCTATACCACAAATTGTTCAAAGATTGGCATAATTCTAAGGAACAAGAACAAGATCATGGAATGTGTGAAGTTTTTATTATGCTTTACATTGTATATTTGTTTCAACACTACGTACAACTGACTTTGTCAGACTTACAAATGAATCTGACTTAGGAACGTCCTCCCAGAAAAGAACTGATTCATAAACTGGAGGCTTACTATGCAGGTCATGATGTTTTACTGTCTGGAGATTTACTCAGGCTAGAGAATACACTCCTGTAAACAGGACTGTCCTTGGAAATCTTTGGGCACTACTCAGCCCCCTCCAAGGGCTTACAACTTAAGAGCCCAATGGAATGGCCTTGGCAGGTTCCTAAAGAGTCACTTTGCTTAAATCTGGTTTTAAATGTCTCATTGTCTTCACTTCTCTCTTGTTAATGAATAGCTGAAAACTTTACATGTTGAAGGGTAATAATCAGCTTCTCTTTTGGATGGTTAACAACTTAGGTTTGCAGATCAAAAATTGGAGAAATGGAAGGGCTGCAAGGTCAGTCAACATTGTGGCCTTAGCCTTCCAAGGTCAGTGAAGACTCAGGACATAGGAGAACCTGTACTGCAACATCATGGAACTCAGTTGTGCCCCAAAGTTTCTGCTCAAGGAGATTATGGAGCAACAGAGGAATATGACTGATGATCTATAGTGTGCCTAAGGAGAGTTACATGGAGAGAAAACTTTCTGTCAAGCTCTCACAGAGAGCAAACTGGTCAAGCAATGGAAGTGGCTCATCCACATGGTTGATACTGACAAAGGATCTACAGAGTGAAGTACAAGGTTACAGGATAAACCCTGAGGGGACTTGACTGACCTCATCAGATACAAAAGTTACATTTTTTTGTTATATGGGTCTTGCTTTATCTCGGTCTTAACCATCCAGCACAAAAGTATAAAAACAAGGTATATAAAATAAGGCCATAATAATAAGCTGAGCTGTAAATGGCTCTTGTCAACAACCTCTTCGGATAACCCACTATTATTGTGGACTGTTGGGCTGTGTGGAATGTTTTGCTGAATTCAGGCACCTGAATTCTATAGAATTTTATTGATTTCTAGGATAAATATGCAGTACTTTGGCATAATTCTATGAGAAGAAATATATGCAGTAATAGGGTTTGGACAGGATATCCTGTCTACATCTTGTACTATGGATAACCACTAGGAAGATAACAATGTAAAAAGTATTAATTATTGAAACTGTACTATAATTCAGCTTTAAAAAAAAGATAGGTATATAGCTACATTCTCTTAATTCATTGATCAAGGCATGTGCTCCAATAGTATTTGTACATAGAGTATTATCTATACACCTTGTACAACAAAAAAGCCACTAAAAAACAATGTGCAATGTATACATTGTGACTAATTTGATTTAAACTGTCTCACTGCTTCTTGTTCTTCAATTAAAAATATATATAAAAACCTTAGCAAACAAATCCAGAGATTTGTTCTTCATATGATTCCCATCATGGAAAACTGATCATCCAATGAAAAAGGAAGAATATTTCCTTTATCAAAATAGGACTGGAATCTAACAACCACTATTGAATACCCATGATCTTTTTTTTTAATTGTATATTATTTCTTGTTTCTATCTAATGTCTTATGTATTATTTTTCTTTCTTTTCTTTTCTCTTTTTTTTTTTTTTTTTTTTTTTTTTTTTTTTTTTTTTTTTTTTTTTTTTTTTTTTTTTTTTTTTTTTTTTTTTTGGATATGAGGTCTTGTTATGCAGTTTGGCCTTGTAATGATCTTCCTGTCTTGGCCTCCCTAGTACTGGCATTAAAGGCATGTGTTACCATGTCCAGTTCCAGGGCCAGCATGATGTGCCTGGGGTTCTGGGGCCAGCATGGCATGCAGTACTGGGAATCGAACTTGGGACCTTACTTGCCAGGCAGATGCATAAGCTTCTGAGCTATAGCTTAACCCCTATTCTCTTTAAAATAAATAAAAAATAGGGTTGGACACAGCTTACTTCATGTTCACTTTGTTCCTCAGCTTTCTTCCTTTTAGATGTTCTGCTTCCCTGTGGTTCCAAGGACACCACACATTTATCAATTGTATCTTTAACAATCAGTACTCTCCAGGTAAGGTACTGGGGTCACATATTTTAAACATCTGCTCACTAGAAGACAGCTGGCTGGTGACCACGTGTACTTTGGACCCAAGACATGTGCAAAGGGCACTCTCTTCAGATTTTGATCTAGCTTTCTCTGATCTAGAAACAGAAGTGCTGCTAAAAGGGGATGGCTTTTTTTCCAAGGTTCTAAAAGAGAAGGGGACAAACTTGCACTTGATCCCAAACTACTTTTCACAGTAGAGGTAGGATCAAATAGAGAGATGACAGCCAAGTAGTCAATTCTTCCTGAGCATTATTTGAAGAACTCTTAAATTCTCAAAAATTCTCTTTTGCGAATTCATAAACAAAAATTCTCTTCAGTATTTCTTACAGGACCCTCGCAGGCTGTCTCCTGGGAGCTCATCCAAGTGGTGGTAGGGCTCCTGAACAAGAGCTTCATATTCCTCTCCAAAACCAAGACCATGCACTTCAGCAATGACTGTAAAAAGTAAAAGATGACTTAGCAGTAAGGTAACTTCTTGTTCTGTGCATTTTAGCCAGTGAAAGTTCACTGTTTCTCACACCTATGCTCTGTTGCTTGATGCTGTTGACCATTCTCAATTTTCTGCTGCAGTTCTTTGTGAAGCTTTCTATTTATTCCTGCAGGGTATTCTTTTTATTCACACATTTAAGACTTTTCTAACTGATACTTTCAAATTTTGTTGCATGTTCTATGTACGTTCTTCAGTTACTACACAGCGATCACATGATCCCACTTGTATCAGTCTTCTAAAACTTTAATGGTTTCTAGGAGGACTTCCATTGCTCTCAGCTGTTGGCTTTTGGTGAAGAACTCTTCCAGGCTCTGCATCTAAAATTCATTTCTACTTCTCTTTAGTCACTTCTACTTGTGAACCTTGCACTTCTTTATAACGATAGTCTTTCAGTTTTGCTCCGAGTTTGAGTCACTAGCTACACCTATAGACCAAGTTTCCACAACTTATGAGATGCATATATCATCTTATAGGCTCCACACTTCAATTTGTGTAGTTTTCTGGATTTTTCTATTACATCTTATACGCTTGAAGTTGCCTTGGGACAGTAGAAATTCCCCCACAGCAGAGCCCAGTTCCACCCCAGAAATAGTGCTCAGATGTAGATCTTGGGTTATGGGATGGGTGTGGATATTTCTTATATCTTCCAGGACTGCCTCAACTTCTCCAAAGCTTCTGCAAGGAAGGAGTCAGCTGCTTGGGCTGTGAAACACCTACAGTTAACTGTTCTCCTTTGCCATATCCTTGGTGGAGCCTCCAGCAGTGCTCTTAAAATTAATACTACGCTTATCTTACTGAACTGCTTATCTTGATTCAGAGATGGAGACTAAACTCAAAACATGAAACCATTGGTGTTTGTCTTTTTGTCTCAGTTTCCTCAAATGCACCTTAAGAAAAACAGAATTAGTATAATAATAGCTCCAGAAATTATTTAGTATGGTAGAATACTGATCATTCTTGTGCATAAGTGATGTCACTATGTCTGAATTCTTATAGGGTTTCATGCTGAATGGAAATATAAGGCAAAATAACTTTCTCTTCCTCAAAACTGCTTTATGTTTCATGCCCTGTAGGACTATTTTCTTGAGATCCCATGTAGATAATTATAAACATAAACAGCAGAACATCAACTCAAACAAATTGAACTCATGGTGAACTCACATGTTCTTTTAAGAAACTGTAATCCTAATTTTCTTCAGAAAGATACTCATTCGGGAATTAATTTAGGGGATAGCCAAGTCAGGGTATATTTTAAAACTTCACATTCTTGGAGGAGATAATAAAATTCTAAAGGTGGATAATGCTGGTGAGTGCACACAGTGTGAGTGTAGCTAGTGCCACTGAACTGTGCATTTAAAAAATACCTAAACAGTAACTCTTAGGGCATATATTTTACCACAACAAATATACTTAAAAAAAACTATTTGTCATAAATTAAACCAAAATGTAAAATAATCTCCAAACTGATTTTCAATTTTCGACATGTATTGTTTGGTCCAAATCTTAAGTGACTACCACAGTCCTGGTTTCAACCTTGCTGCCAAATCATTCTTAAAATATTTGGCTTGGTTTCGAAGGATGATATTTATTGAACAGAAAAAACAGAACTCATGTCCTTAGTGATTTATTAAAATACCGTCCCAACTGAGCTCATACCATATGCTCTTAGAAAATGCCTATTGCTTTTCCAGCACATGAGTTCAATGCATTTATTTGTATTTGTCAATTATTCCCTTCAGAGATGCCATATGGTTGCTTTCAATTTACACATCTTAAACTGCTTTAGTTAATATTCAAACCTCCAAGAAGTATTTGTACAGCAAGTTGGTTAATGTTCACTGTCCATCCTCAGGCCAAAGTATATGCCCAGATTACATTTGGTTTTTCTCCACTGGGATCAGTGTTCAGCACAGAGCTGATGGTTCCATGATCAAAGATGTTGTTGTCAAACATTTCATAGGATTCATAAGCCAAATGGCTGTGTGTTTTCAATGTAAAACTGAATTAGGTTTACATTGATCATAGCATCAGAATGCCCTCCATGTTTTCCTCTTTTTAAAATAAGAAATAAGCTATTCTATACTGATTTTTTTGTTTTATTGGTCAATTTTTTTCCTTAAACAGAACTGTTATGAACAATTTAATATAATTTCAGCCAACTGTAGGTTTCTTCATTAATTTAAATATGTACATAATTCTGACTTGTGCAAGTAATTATTATCCAACTACATTTCAAAAGTTTGTTGCAAAAATACTATTTCAAGCTTTGGTCAGTGACATGTAACTTAAGAGTTCTGCTTTTGCTTTTACAAAGAAAAATGCCATATTGTGCTAGTGGAGCATATGGAACACATCTACTAGTAGAAGACCATGTGGGTGCAGCTACTGATGGTTGCAGCAATATTTCAGTCCATTTTTAATTGAGTGATCTCTCATTCAATAGATCACTTCAACAGATCATCATGTTTGATTTTTTCTTTTGAAATACAATAGCCTCATTCCATTGTTTAAATTGTCTTTTTTCTACTTAACAGTAAATATAACTAACATTAACAACAGCACCAAGCATTGTTCAAAATATTTCATATAAACTATATATCTAATTCTCACAACTGCACTTTGGGATATTATGTGTATATTATGTATTACTACTAATAGTATCCTCATTTAAGCAAGTGCAATTTAGAATTTTCCCACGTATCTATAACTAATAATTGGAAGAGTCTGGGCCTGCACACAGACAGTCTATCTTTAGAAGTTACTAATTCTAATAAATGCTCAGCTTCCTCTTAGCCTCTCAGCACTCTGCTTGTATATTATAAGGACCCTGACTATTTACTATGTGTTTTAATTGTGGCTTGCAGTGGAAGTGGTATGATTGGTTCCTGATTCAACTGCATTACTGTGAGCTACTGGATCTCAGATTCCATGTAAATTATGACTAGCTGGCAGTAAAGATTGTTAAGGTGACTTTTCCAAATAGAAATCAGCATTTGCAGAAATATAACAGAATAAAAGACATCACATACTTTTATTTTTGTATTTTAGTAAGGGTCTATAGGGTCTTGCTACACACATCAGATTTGTAGTGATCCGCCTGTGTTCAGCCTCCCAGGAGCTGGGATTACAGGTGTGCACCACCACACCTAGCACATAGACTTTTGAGTGCTTCCCTATAGTTTATATCTTAGATATCCCCCTAAAGCATCACACAATCACAGGTGGGAACTTTGAAGGTGAATGAGTTAAAGGAACACCATAGAGTCTGGGTGTGCTGGCATGCACCTGTAATTCCAGCACTTGGGAGGCTGCAAACAGGAGGATCAATATGAGTCTGATCTGTGTAGTGAGACCCTGTACTAAATACATTAAACAAACAAACAAACAAACAAGCACCATGGCTGACTTGTATGAAAGGTGGGGCCTAGTTGGAAAAAGACAGGTCACCACTGCATGACCCAGAAGGTTATATCTCTCTTTCCAGCTACTCCTTTGACTCTCTGATTCCCAGCCACCATGCCATGAGCGGCTTGCCTTCTACCATACCCTTCTTCCATACCCTTCTGTCTCAGCAACACTGACTATGGACTATAGCTTCTATAAACTAAAGCTTCTATAAACTGTGAGTCAAAATAAAGCTTTTCTCAGGCCGGGGAGATAGCTCAGTGGAGTAAGCTCTTGCCTTGCAAGCACAAGGGCCTGAGTTAAATTCCCAGTTCCACCAAAACAAACTAAAGCTTTTCTCATTTAAGTTGTGGGTGCTGGTATTATTTTCCAGTCATGAGGAAGTGACTGAGACATAGTGCAATAAGTAAAAGCCACAGTTCAGAATCATTCAAAATGGCTGTTGTAGAACAGGTGGTGGCAATAATGAGAGCAGAGGCTCTGTCCCTACTCCTATGAGGTGCTCTTGAAAATTAATAGTCTATTACTAGGTGAAGGAAATGAACAGACAGTTACAAAACTGAGAATGTGGTTGTGTGAGTCTGCTTTGTGTTATTATAACAAAACACCCAATCTGGGTAGTTTATAAATTAAAAGTTATCTATTGAATTTACCATTCTGGACACTGATGAGCATGGCACTAGCCACTGCTTGGCTCTGGTGAGGGCTTGATGTCGGAGATCATCATTGTGGTGAGAAAATATGCAGAGGATCGGCCCAGAGAGGTACTAGAGTCCCTTACAACAGCTTATTCTTGTGAGAACCACTCTAGGCCATGGGATCTGACTTAATCATTTCCAAGAAGGGTGCCCCGTGCCTCTCACAGACCTCACTTTTCAATGGTTTCTGCCCCCTCAACGCTGCCACAATGCAGACCAAGTTTCCAGCACATGGACCTTTGAAAGACAGCTTCAAAGTGGTAAAGACAAACATAGAATGGAAAAGGCACACACATGCAGAAATTTTTTTTAAAAAAGTTTCCCAAAGGACACCAAGCTTGAGAGTTGACTAGGAAAGAAGAGAGTTCTCCATGTAATGAAAGTAGCACAACATTTCAAAAGCAAAGAACTGCAAGGACAAGATGTCTGAGTGAGCTAGAGAGGGGGAAGGAGGGAGCCAGAGGAGCAAAAAGGGGCCTATTAAAGGAGCTAGAATTTTAACAAAATTTTTTAGGATGACAGTGGAAAATTTTATGCAAAGCAGTGCTGTGGTCCAATTTGCATTTTAGAAGGAACTGTTCCCAAAGGAGAATGTGTTAGCCTTCAGGGTAAAGACAAAGTGGCAGAGTAAACACTCAAGGCAGAAACCCTCATAGTGTAAGAGAAAAGTCTAGAGACAATAAGAAAATAGGGACATTATGAAAACACATGGCTTAGACATCTACTGCAAAAATGCAAAACAAACAGCCTTATAAGAGTTTCGCTGGGAAGAGACTGCAGAACGTTCAAGTGGGGATACTTGGCATGCAGTTCTGTGTTTGGTGCTCAGAAGAATCTCCAAAAGAGATAAAAATGTAATGATTACTATTCTACTAAAAATTCCTACTGAGTATTTGTAATATGCCAGGCTCTATAACAACCTCTGGAAATTCGGAGGTAAGTCAGCCTAGATTCCATCATTGCCTGCTTATACTTTACAGAAGAGGTTAGGGACAAGAGCTAAGACAAGGAAAGAATCCAAGGAAATATTCCATGATACACTGGGAGCACAGCCTGGCTATGCAGTCTTCTAAAAGTATATTCTCAGTACTTGAAAAAATAATTTGTACAAGTGGTGAATTGCTAACTTGCTTTACTAACCTGCTTAAGAGTTTCCACTGACGTTTGGTCCTTATATTAATCAGGTATACTGTCTTTGTACAAGATACTTGGCACCCAGAACTTAAAGGAGAAGAGATTTAAATTGGTTCACAGTTTAGGGAATCAAGTCCATTGCTGACTGGTTCCAAGGCAAAAACATCATGATGGAAGGTTGTAGTGGAGGACAGCTGCTCACCTCAGGGTATTCAGAAACCAGAGAGCAGAGGGAGAAGCCAGGGAGAGGGATTCAGCTTCCAGAGGCATCCCCAGGTGGTGTAAGTCTTCTAACTATGCCCCACCACTCACAGCATGTTTACAACCAAATAATGGATTCATTGATCCATTGATGAATATATTGCTTCATAATCCCCATATGTTTCAAAATCTCTACCTCTGAACAGAAGAAATTTAGGGGGAGGCATTCTAAATGTAAACTATAACATTCTATCCCTAGACCCCAAAAGACTTATATCTATCTCACTACATAAAATTATATTTAGTCCATCTCTAAGAGTAATAACAGTTTTAACACTTCCAACGCTGTTGAAAAATAAAAGTCCAAAGTATACTCTGAAACTCAAAGTAAAGTCTTCTCTGAAACTCAAGGCAAACTCTTAGCTGTAAGCCTTGTAAAAATAAAAATTAAAGTAATACTTCCAACATACAATGATATATGGAAAATATTTCTATTCCAAAAGGAGGAATAGGAAAGTAGAAAGGAATCAGATGAATATGAGACAAAACCTGACAAGGCAAACACTAAATATCGTATCTCTGTGTCCAACACTTAGGGAAAGTTATGGCCAGATGTGGACATGAGAACTCTTGGGCAGCCCTGTCCCTGCGTCACTGCTCACTGCAGTCTCTCTTGTGCCTGGCTCAGCTCAGGGCCTTTAGCTTTCCTCAGCAGATGTTGCACATTCCCGGCATCTCTGATTTCTGACGGCCTCCCCTGCACCTTTACATTTAATCTCACAAGTTCATGCTTGCACTGTCCTCTCAGAAGTACACTGCTTGGCCTCTCAGACCTTCCTCTGAATCTGGCTGTAAGTCTTCACGATGCCACAACTCAGTGCATGGCTGGGGTGCTGCAAGGCAGAAACATCATGGCAGGCCACATGGCGGAGGAAAGCTGCTCACCTCATGGCATCCAGGAAGAAGATAGCAGAGGGAGGAGCCAGGCATGAGGACAAAGCCTTCGGAGGCTTGCTTCTAACAATGCCTCTTCCAATCTGTCCCACCTCCTATCGGTAGTTCAGTGATTAATCCACTGATAAGCATTAGAACCCCATCATCTATTCTCCTTCTAAAAAGCTGCACCTCTGAATACATGAGACTTCTGGGGGACATTCTAGATCTAAACCACAGTAACCCTGATGAGCAGTGTGCCTATTGTGAGTTATCTAAGTCCATTCGTCACATACTTTTCTAAGTATTTCAAATGTATTCTCTCACTTATACCTTCTAACCACCCTATGACATTACTATTATTACACTCTCTTTTTTTTTTTACAGATGAGAGAATTGATGGACAAAGAAACAATTTGATTAAGTCATCAGCAGCTAAAAGATGGCTGACCTAAAATTCCTGCATGCACATTTACTTCAGGTCCTTTATCTCCTTTTAGAAACATAAGAATAATCAGCAAGAGGAAAGATAGCATAGCGCAAGCTTTCCATCTCCAGTTGTTCAGTTTTTATTAGTATTTAAAAGCATTGTTTTGGCTTAAGAAGCACACCAAACTTTCTCTTTTACACGAGTGAACTGTCATAATTTAGTAAAATGCTTATTGTTCTCAGATCTGAAGAACCTCAAAGTATATATTTCTAATAAGAAAAATTCCATTAAAAGGTGTCTCACTTTTTCATACAGAATTGGTTAGTAAATATATCTATTAAGCAATTATTTTGGCTAGGAAAAAATACTGTAATGGAGAAAGTTATTTTTTTACTTTATTTTATTTTTTGGTGGAACCAGGGATTGAACTCAGGCCTTGTGCTTCCTTGCCAGGGAAGCACTTATTCCACTGAGCCATCTCCCCAGCCCCAATGGAGAAAGTTATAAGCCATTAAAAGATAATTATCAAGCACTTATTGCTCAGTACAAAGAATCATGCTAAGCTTTAGAAATAAAAACACTTATGAAGTATGATTTATGTTTTAAGGTTAGTACAAAACAATATTAAAACATTCACTTCAGGTTTCCAATAAGGAATGCACACTCACAAAACACCCAAAGGGCATTAATCTTGAAGTTGAAATTAGAAAAAAATCATATACTTGTATTACTATACACAGATCTTCAGATAATATAATAATCATTTAGTTGGGTTCTAAAGTAAGGACCATTCTGAAAACTAGAGGTTTTCTTTAAGTTTTATAATTCAATTGGGTATAGTTCAAGGTTTTACAAGACAGCTTCACCCTCTTGCAAAATAAACACACTTAACTTTAATTTTGATTTATTTAATTGACTGAGAAAAACTGACTTCTTTTTGCATCAAGAAGAAAAGTATCTGCATGATTTTTTTGTTGTTGTTGTGTTTGCTTTTGTTCATTTCTACACTTTCAGAATATTTACTAACTGATCAAGAATGTGTGCCCATCCATGTTAACTGTGGTTGTCTTGTTAAACGTACTTAGCCAAGCTACCTGCTATCACGGGCTTTTATCTTTTCTTTTTTTCCAACAAGATAAATTCTAGAATCATTTCCTCTTAGCCTTTTCAGTCTCTTACGTCCAAGTCTACGGCTTCTCTCACTGTAGCTTTTATTCCAGAGAAGGAGACCGAGCGACATATTCTGGCTCGTAGGACTGCTGGTGATGAAAGCAACAGGAGCTGACATGTTTTGGGGACTTTGCTGAGGAGGAACACGGGTCTGGATGGGAGGGAGGTTCGGCACTGTGATGCTGGCCTGTGCTTGTACCTGAGGAGAATGCTATGAGGATAAGTATCCAAAATTTTCTCTAGCTCCTTCACTCTAATCTAAAAAATGAACAGAAGTAAAAAAATTTGTGAATGAATATGGAACATATTACACAGAAACAAATCAAAACCATTATAGATGTTCTGCTAGAAATTTTATTTGTTTAGACTGGATCTACAGTTCACAGGCTTCGGCAATTACATTTTGAAAAAGAAATTAAGTTCAGTTAATAAGGATACAATGTTCCAGGCCTCCTGGTAAAGGTTACATTTAAATGGTTGATTAATTGTTTGGGGTCATCATTATGAACTGCAGGGACTTTTTTTAAAATATAAATTGTTCTGGGTCACAATTTATAAGGCATGGTTAAGGAAACTAATTCATTACCATGCTATCACCAATAATAACTCCAATTAAACTAGTCTTTTCACACTCAGTAGGAGCTGCCATCCAGATACACTAGGGGACACAGAAAGAGGAAGCTGTCTTGAACTGTAAGTTAGAGCATTAGAAACTGCCCTTCCTGCCTTCCGCTGCCATGAACTGCTTGCTGCCCTCTGCCATGTGCTGCTCTGCCTTGGAGCCAGCCAGCTATGGACCTAAACCTCCATTAACAGTGAGCTAAATAAACCTGTCCTTCCTTCATTTTGGGTGTCAGGTATTTGTTCCAGCAAGGAGAGAAGAGTAACTGGGGCACAGGCAGATGCACGCACGTGCACATATGTGCACACACACATACACACTCACACAATTTAAAGTAAATCCAGGTTTTAGAACCCTCTTTCGGAAAAAGGCACATTAAATTCAGTTGCCAAAAGAGTCTCACCCATAAAAGCACAAGGAAAGTTAGTTCACAATAAAAAAACTAACTACACATGAAAACCAAATAATACAGTGAAAGATAACAAACTGTATTAACATGTTTAAATTATATTAGTATCAACAACAAAGAAAAATATTAAATGACTGTTTAAAGATATAAATAATTCATTGAAAATTTACTGAAAGGATAAATTATTATTAAAAGAAAATTTTTAGAAAGTACCAAAATAAGGGCCAGCCAAATAGCTCACAGGATTAAAGTGTCTGCAAGCAGGCACAGGGGCTGGGTCTAAGCCCCAGTCCTGCTGTGCCAGCCCTGCCCCCAGGACATGCTGAGACAGCAATTTAGACTGGCTTTTTGGAAGCTGTAAACAGGTGGATCACTAGGAGTCTGATCTAGTAGTGAAACCCTGAACACCCTGGAGACCCTTCTCTAAAATACAAAAAGAGTACCAAAATGTATTTCAAAAAATGAAAAATATAATAATTGTCATTAACAAAATATTGTGTTTGTTAAATAGGAGATTGGAAACGGGAATTAATAAACTGATATTACAATGAGTAAGCGGTAGACAGCAGAGCTAGGGAAATTATAATAAATATGAAAGAACACAATCAGGGACATAGAAGGTAGAAGGGAAGGATCATAAAGACACATAAATGAAGTTTCATACAGGAATGTATTATAGTTGTGTCTAGTTTTCCTCCCAAAGCTTCATACAGTAATGGGGCAGGGACTTCTAGAGTTTGAGATTGATTCATGATCAAGGCTGGGATTATGGGTGTGAGTGCTACAGCCAGCCTGGGGCAGATAAGGAGGAGACAGACTGCCTCTCTGCAGTCATTGCTGCCCCCACGCCTCCTTCTTGCTCTTTGCTGCCACTGTGAACAGCTGCCTCTGCCGTGTGCCCCTCTGCCTTGGAGCCAGCTGAGTATAGACTAAAACTTCCACTGACTGTGAGCTAAATAAACCTTTCCTTCCTTCATTTTGGGTGTCAGGTATTTGTCCCTGCCATAAGAGAAGAGTAGCTGAGACTGAATGGAAGAAAAACTGCAAAGAGATAATGGATTTTTCCAGAATTAATGAAAACATATCAATCTTTAGATTCAGAAGCCACTGAATTTAAGCAATAATAAAATAAAAACAGTCCTTATCATGTTACAGAGAAATTTCAAAATATGGGGGGAGGGAGGAATTTAAAAGTAGCCAGACATGAAATATAAATCAACTTAAAGCCCGGGAGATAGCTCAGTGGCATAACTGTTTGCCTGGCAGGTGTAAGGTCCTGAGTTCAATCCCTCAGGACCAAAAAAAAAAAAAAAAAAGGAAATAAGAGAAATAAAATCAGCTTAAATTACAGATTGTTATGGTTTGTGTCTGAATGTCCCCCACAGCCTCATACAGGGAGTCAGGGGCAGGCTTTTCAGAGGTGAGGCAGATGAATCTGGAATTTGTGATTGATTCATTGTCTAGCGCTGTGATTGGGAGTGGGCAGCTTCATGTAAGGGAGAGAAAGAGCCTTCTCTTCACCTTTTATATCTTCCACCACTATGAGCTGTTTACCTCCGCCATGCTCCACCCTACTGTGAGCCAACTGATTATGGACTGAAACCTCCACAAACTGTGGGCTAAATAAATCTTTCCTCCCTTAACTTTGTGTATCAGGTATGCTGCCTCAACAATGAAAAAAATGTAAGTCCCAGTTCAACTTGTTTCTCAGTTATAATAACATATGTCATGTGACAGTATACCTGCACATTGCCACCTGGGTTAGTATTCTGTCCTTAAGTGACATTTGAAAATGTAGAGGTCACTATCACAATGGCCAGGGTATGACTAGTGACATTTATGTCTCACCTCCTTCATTTCTCTTAATACTGTAGTAATATTATTTATCTGATAAGACTATTGTGAAGGTTACCTGAATTAAACATATAGAAAGCATTCATAAGAGTGCTTGTTGGAGTTCGATGGGTAGCGGGAGCGGAGAGCGGACCCCAGAGAGCCCTGAGCAGCCCCACCGCGGCCGCCGGCCTAGTTACCATCACACACCGGGAGGAGCCGCAGCTGCCGCAGCCGGCCCCAGTCACCATCACCGCAACCATGAGCAGCGAGGCCGAAACCCAGCAGCCGCCCGCCGCCGCCCCCCC
>PVKA01016873.1:36885-47202 GCA_004027165.1 Ctenomys sociabilis | reverse complement strand
TTTTGTACATATAAAGTTATAATTAAAGCATTTTCTCCTTAACGACTGCCAATTCAGTATAATGGTTTCTTGGAAGAACACATTCTTGGTTGGAGTCTACTATCATATTATCAATTATGTTTCATTTATCATATAAATTTCTTTCTACTAAAGTGTTTCCTTTTACTTTTCAACTATCTTCTGCCTTAACATAATGTTTATTTTTTAATCATACTTATCAATTGCCTCTTAAGTGACAGGCATTGTAGCTGGGGATACATGGTGGTGAACAAGACAAGTAACAGTAATATACTGTTTTAAGTTTTCTACCAACTAGAACTTTGGTTATTTCCTACAAATAAAAATTTGTAGGTAATACATTATTATTCATCACTAAATAGCCTAAAACGTTAGACTTGATTTTTTAACTTTAAAAATGTAACAAAAATTTTCAATTATGTGTAAAGGTAGTAAAAATACACAATGAACCCTATGTGTCCACTATCCAGATTTAATACTTAGAAAAATTTTGTCAATCTTATTCCACCTTTCATTCTTTTGTCAGTCATTTAAAGAGATACACTCTGAGGAATGCATCTTTAGGCAATTTCATTGTGAAAATATCAGTGTGTACTTTGGCATTCACAGGTGATATGATCTCATGAGACCACTGTAGTATAGTGGCTAACTGTTCACTGAAATATCATTAGGTGGTGCTTGACTATATTTTAAAGCAAATCATAGGGCATGCCATAATTCTACCCTACACTTCAGTCCAGGTCTGTAACACATACCCATAATCCCATCATTCCACCCAACTCATTTCTTACTATCATTTAATTCCCAATCCATGTTTGCATTCTCACAATATTTAAAATGTTTACATTGGTCCCAATCAGGAATGTTTGGTCTATATTTGCTTTCTTCATGTTTGGGCATTTGGGTCTTGATCTCAAAGAGATGGCCTTTCATAGGACTAGCTAATCCATTGGTAGCAAACAACCTCACTGTGGACAGGAGGTTGTTTAATTAATCCAGAGTGCCTACTCCTATTCCTACCTATCTCTTTTATCAAATCCATATATTGTATCACCATTGCCTCTGCCCTAAGCCATCCCACTTAGAACCTGCCAAGATCATCCAAACTATCCTATCCTAAAATTAGTGTGCCTCCTTTCCCTTGCTCATTCCTTCTCACAAAATTCCTAATAAAAGTTTTGAGTTTTGCTGTCTCCACATCTACTTTCAAAGAAACCTAACTGCTTCCCCAACGTGGCTTTTCATGGCAAGCTGTGCCTGTTTCTAGGAACTGGACAATAAACTTCCTGATAGTTATTTTTACATCTGTGTATTGTCATGCCTGATTAAGACACATCCCAAGTACATTTTTTATTTTAAAATGTTTTAATTTTTGCTTTTTTGAGACAGCTTCACTCTATAATTCAGGCTGGGCTTGAACTCAATATGTAGTCTAGGCTGTCCTCAAATTTGAGGTGTGTGTTACCATGTCCGGCTCCAAGTACTTTATTTTTTAAATGCAGGACTCCAACATACTCCATATGCTACACAGTTATACCTTAGTATTTGAATGCTTTGAAATTCACCAAAACTTTGTCCCAGTACTCATAGTTTGGTACTCAGCATATAAGCTAGAACTTCTGTTGATTGATTGCCACGTGATCTACTACTCACAGCCCAGTTTGGTTCTCTTTACCTTTGGTATGGGTTGTGTCTCCTGAAACCAATTAACCAGTCCTGAAGTACCACTGTAGGGTTATGGTTTTAACTTCTTTGATATGTATAAGGAAATGAGGGCATTAGCTCAATAAAATTTTTCATATTTTAGAGGTGGCTATTTGTGTCACTGATTTTTCTTAATTCTACATATTTCTTGCTAACTGGTAATTCAATTTAATGATTTAATTACAATTCTGAGTCAATATTTTTTGTCAAGAATATTTTACAGGTGAGTCTCTGTACATTCATTGTATCACAACAAGACTAGGTTCAGCAAGGTGCCTTACCCTGCCTATATAGTCTCAGAGCCTTTCCATATAGGCTCTTCAGCAAAACAGCCAGACTTTCTCACATGACAGTTTAGGGCTTAAGAAAGTACTTCAAGCAATGAAGTAATCCAAAGCCATGCAAGGTGGGTACCCTGTAATTCCAGTATTATGTAAGGCTTAGGCAGAAGACTGCAAGGTTGAGCTTAGCTTGGGCAACCTAGTAAGAACCTGACTCTAAATCAAATAAATAGATTAATAAATAAAAAAGGCTGAGAGTTTAGTTCAGTGCCCAGAAACTGGCACAGTAATATTTCTACAATATTCTATTGGGAAAAGAAATCACAGAACCTACTCATACTCAAGGTAAGAGATGTGGGTTCCATCTCTTGATGGAAAGAATGTCAAATAACTTGCAGCCATTTTTTGTCACAGTTTTATATCACCATTTTACAAATAAAGAAGTTATAGCACAGAATAGTTCAGTGTCTTATTTAATATAACACAAGTAGGAAAATAGTGGAACAGAGATAAGTATCTTTCCCACATTTGTTATATTAACAGAATTAGTTATTTTAAATAATGTGCTGAAATTTCAGGTGTGAATGATGGCAGAATAGGGCCCTAAATGCCTGCTTAGGCAAGTGCAGGGACAAGGGTTTGATCCCTGGCACCACATGCTGCGCCAGCCCCAGCTGCACTGAGGTGGCCATCGTGGTGGTGCACACCTGTCATCGCAGTGATAGGAAACTGAAAACAGGAGGATCACTATGAGTCTCAGATACATAGTGAAACCCTGTACCTAATACATAAGAAAACAAAAAAATGAATGATGGTAGACTATATTTATATTCTTTCAATGGCATAAAGCCCTTTTGTTAATCTAGACACCTGTGAAACAAAGGATTATTACATTCATATAATGTTCATAACACAGGACTGATTAGATTTTCTTACATTTTTACATTATGAATTTTCAGATGATGAGTAAGATGTGAATGTTGTCTAAAGGCTTTCTTACATTCTTTACATTCATATGGTTTCTCACCAGAATGAATTCTGAGATGTTGAATAAGAGATGAATTAAGTCTAAAGGCCTTCCTACATTCTTTACACTCAAAAGGTTTTTCACCAGTATGAATGCTCTGATGTAAAGTAAGTTTTTGGCGCAACCTAAAGGCCTTTCCACATTCCTTACATTTATAGGGTTTCTCACCAATATGAATACTCTGATGCTGTGTAAGTTGTGAGAGTAATCTAAAAGCCTTTCCACATTCCTTACAATCATAAGGTTTAACACCAATATGAATACTCTGGTGTGAAATAAGTTGTGAGTAACGGCTAAAGGCCTTCCAACATTCCTTACATTCATAAGGTTTCTCACCCGTGTGAATTCTGTGATGGAGAATAAGATGATAGCCACGACTAAAAGTCTTTCCACATTCCTTACATTCATAGGGCTTCTCACCAGTATGGATCCTCTGATGGAGTGTTAGTTGTTGTCGTACTCTAAAGGCCTTCCCACATTCCTTACATTCATAAGGTTTCTCACCAGTATGAAGTTTGTGATGTACTCGAAGGCCAGAGCCACACAGAAAGTCCTTCCCACACTCTTTACATTCATAGAGTCTGTCAGCAATATTAAGCTTCTGATGTCGAGTTAGATGTGCATATTGTCTAAAGGCCTTTCCACATTCTTTACATACGTAAGGTTTCTCACCGGTGTGAATCCTCTGATGGAGAGTAAGTTGCCCTCGTACCCTAAAGGCCTTCCCACATTCTTTACATTCATAGGGCTTCTCACCAACATGAATTTTCTGGTGTACTCTGAGGTCTGGGCCACAAATGAAAGCTTCCCCACATTCCTTACATTCATAAAGTTTTTCACCAGAATGAAGTCTCTGATGTCGAGTAAGATGTGCAGTCTGCCTAAAGGCCATCCCACACTCCTTACATTCATAAGGTTTTTCACCAGTATGAATTCTATAATGAAAAGTAAGTTGTTGGCGCACTCTAAAAGCCTTCCCACATTCCTGGCATTCATAGGGTTTCTCTATAAAATGAATCTTCTGATGTGGAGTAATAGATGTACACTTTTGATAGGAGGATAGTTTCTCAGATATAACCTTCACTTGATTGAAATAATTATTTTGCAGTCTCTCTTGTCCTTCAAATTTACTTTTGGACTCCCAGTCATTTTTTAAAAGGAGACTATTAAGGCCATGGTTTTTTATTCTTTTCATTATCTTCCACTGGGATAAATTTAACTCATAAATGTTATTTTCTGAAAATAACTTCTTGGTCTCATAACTAGTCTCCAAATCTGAAAGAAAACAAAAAAGCAAACACATGCTGTTTTTCTAAAAGAAATAAAACTTCTACAGTTGAAATAAAAGACAACAAAGTAATAGTCAACAATACTCAAACACTGTTGTATAATTTGAAAAAGAAAAAAAAAGGCAAAGGGAACAATACAAAAATGTGAATGCAGACTGGAGAGATAGCTCAGCAGTCTAAGCACCAGCCAGGCAAACTCAAGGACTCAGGTTCAGTCCCCTGTACTGGCCCCCATGCTGGCCCCAGAACCCTGGGCACACTAAGCCAGCCACCAAAACCAGGAATGGTGGCACATGTCTATAATGCCAACACTGTGGAAGCTGAGACAAGAGGATCACTATGAGTCTGAGCTGTGTAGTGAAACCCTATACTAAATAAATAAATGATTTTTAAAAATGTGACTGGAGATTGTTAATTAAATAAACATTTTAAGACAGTGAGTCTCAAATGGATATGCAGATCAGAATCACTAAAGAACTTATTACAAATATGGAGTTTTAAACCTGACCTAAACCACGTAGGTGACTACAATAACTTTTAAAATACAGCTAAATGGACTATTTTTTAAAAACTATTTTACTGATCACTGAAGATACACAATTTTTGTTTTTTAAGACAGAGTCTTCCTTTGTAGTTCAGGCTGGTCTTTAACTCACTATGTAGCCCCATTTGGCCTCAAACTTGTGATACTCCTCCTGCCTCAGCCTCCTAAGTGCTGGGATTACAGATGTGCACCACCCACACCCAATTTATCATATTTAAACCAATAAATTTCTACAGACAAATAAGAGAATGTGGTCAGACTTACTGTTTACTTCCTCAGAAGTGTTTTCTCCCTTGCAACAGTACTGGGGATTAGACCCAGCGACACTACTACTGACATACATCCTTATACATCCTTTTCCTTTTTAACTTTGAGAAAGGGTCTCATTCATGGAAGGACTTGAGCTCATGATTCTTTTGCCTTGGCTTTCTGAATACAATATTGGAGTTACAGCACAGGACACCACATCTGGCTCCTAGGAAAAAAGATTTCTATAGGCTGGTTGTGGTGGCAATCCTATAATCCCAATGCTCTGAGAGACTGAGACAGAAGGATATAAGTGTAAGTCTAAGCTGGACAATTTAGTGACTTAATACAACTCTGTCTTAAAATACAAAATAAAGGGGTGAGTATATAGCTCAATGTAAAGGTCCTGTGTTCAATCCCAAGTACTACCAGAAATGAAAGTTATTAAAGCTTTAAAGACAGGCCATCCAAGACAAGCTATCAAAATCCAAATTCTAGGGGCCAGTAAGAAAGTGCAGCAGATGAAAGCACCTTCTTAGGCAAGCTTAGGCAAGCACAGGGACCACAGTTCAATCCCTGGCACCACATGTGTGGGCTGGGCCAGCCAGAGTCTGGGCAGAGTGGCGAAAACCTGTAATCCCAGTGCTGGGGAGGCTGAAAACAGGAGGATCAGTATGAATCATGGTGGTAACAACCAAATATATTTGAAAAAGGAAATTCAAATTCTTTTTCAATTGAGTAAAAAAATGAAAAGCTTCCAAACTTCTTATAAAAAAAGATATTGCATAAATGAAAATAGCTCACAAAACAAAACCATACAATTTTTCTATAAAATCATACACTAAAAAAATCTGGTATCATTTATTATAAAAATTATAAAACAGGCTAAGGAAAAAAAAACACATTTCAAAACAAATGAACAGTTTCATCTATTATTCATTTTTTGGTACCAGGGATTAAACTCAGGACCTTGTGCTTGCCAGGTAGTCACTTATGCCACTGAGCTATCTCCCTGGCCTCTTCTATTATTCTTTGTATTATTTTTCATTTGTATTTTTTCCTCTCCTCTATTCTGTTGTACATTGGGTTTGTTTTTTTTTTGGGGGGGGGGTGGTGCCAGGGATCAAACTCAGGACCTTGCACTTGCCAGGCAAGCACTTATTCCACTGAGCTATCTCCCAGCCCCTTCATTTGCATTTTTCATTTTTTGCTGTTTTCCTTCTTTTATAATCCTCTCCAACGCATACACTTTTATTTCATTATTTTACTCTTTTTATGAAGGTGTGTTCAGGTATATGTATCTCATTCTTGCTTTTTTCTCCCAATGTAGTTTCTATAACAGGGTCAGGGAATTCTCCCTTGCCCTTTTATATCTCTTCTACTTTTATTCATATCTCTTCACCTGACTTCTTTTTCATGTGTCTTACTCATTCTCAATTTTTCTTTTTTTTTTACTTCTCCTCTTATCAATTGTCTCCCTTTAACTTTGTCTCTAATATTTGTAGCAGTCATAGAATCTTTTCCCATTCCCATTTCTCACTACCAATTCTGTACCCAGTTTTTCCTGTTACACTCTTGTAAATATACAGCATACCTTTATCCTTATGATCCCTTGTCCATCCGCTCCAACTGTTTCCTTCCTATACCAAATAGCAGATGACTTTATAAAACAAATTTTGGGGCTAGGGAGATAGCTCAGTGGTCTAAATGCTTGCCTGGCAAACTCAAGGACCTGGGTTCAAGTCCCAGTACCACAGGTCATTCAACCCCAGGCACAACATGCTGGCCACCAAACCCAGGTGTGACCCTCTTTTGGGTATTATGGTATGTCATTTCTCAACTTGCCTTGATAGACCACTGTAACAGATTAGCCTGTTACTGTACTATCGCTGGTTTAATTGCATAAGAATAATCCTGAGAGGACAATTTCATGCTAGTGAATCTATATAAAATAATAAAAATTACTCCATGTATACTATCAGAAAATAGAAATCAGGGTGGTAAAAGAAACTTAAGAAAAGGCAGAGGCTCGTGGAAAATTAACAATATACTCCTTATGAGTCACAAAGGAAATTACATTTCTAGAAGTTAGAATGATGATGCAACTTGCCAAAACCTCTGGGGCACTGTGAAAGCAATTCTAAACTGGACATGGTAGAATGCCTATAATTCCAGTTCTTGCGAGGCGGGACAAAAGGATTGTTTCAAGTTCCAGGCCAGCCTGGACTACAAAGGGAGTTCAAGGCTAATCTGAACTGCATAGCGAAACCTTTTTTAAAAAAAGATGAAAGAAAAAAAAGAGGAGGAAGGGAGAGAAGGACAGAAGAGGGGAGAGGAGGAGAGGGAAAAGGAGGGGAGAGGAGGAAGAACAGAGTTCTAAGTGGCAAACTGACCACAATCAATGCTCACATTAGGAAAACAGAACAAGCTCAGACAGTCTTAAGAGAAATCTTAAGATACTTGAGAAACAACAACAAACCAGCCCCAATTAAGGAGGGAAATTATACGGATCAGTGGTCTAAGCACCTGCCTGGCAAGCATAAGGACCCAGATTAGATCCCCAGTACCACACAGCTGGCCATGCCAGCCATTAAAATCAGGCATGGTGGCACATGCTTGTAATTCAGCACTGGGAAGGTGAGATAGGAGGTTCACTACAAGTCCGAGTTTCATAGTGAGACCCTGTATGAAATAAATAAATAAATAAATAAAATACATATTTTATATATATTTTTTAAGGAGGGAAATTATAAAAATAAGAATGGAAATCAATAAAATTGAGCCTAAAAACACACACACATAATCGCTAAAAAAAATACACCACAATGATCCAAAGAGCTGGTTCTTTGAAAGAATCATTAAAATAGATAAACTCCTAGCCAGACTTGCCAAGACAGAGAAAAGACTCACATCAATGCAATTAGAAATAAAAAAGGAGAAATCACAACAGACACTGGGGAAATCCAGAAGATAGTAACTACTTTGAAAAATTACATTCCAACAAATTAGCAAATTTTGAAGAAACGGACAGATTCCTAGATACATACAAACTATTAAAATTAACCCAAGAAGACATAAATATGCTTAACAACCCAATATCAAACAATGATATTGACAAAGTAATAAGGAATCTACAAACTAAAAAAATTAATGCCTGATGGATCAGGTAAAATAAAAAGAAACAAAATAATAAAGAATGGAGAAGGAGACAAGGAGATGGATCTCTTGCAATATGGAAGTGTTGCAAGGGAAAAAGCATAAGAGGTAAGGAGGAAGCAAGTAGAGGGTATGCTGTGTCCAGGAAACTAATAACCTCAGATAAAGTAAATATTGTATACTATAACATGAACTAAGATTAATAATATCAACAAGAATGAAAAAAAGTATTAGAGGGAAGGAGGAAAGAAAGGGCCAGGGATTACAAACAGACACTGTGGTATATTCAGGTAATCACTCCCCAGAATGATTATAAACTGCATGAACTACAAACAAGTACAGTACTAGTGAAATTTTAAAAAGAAACAAATTGCTGATAAAATATAGATTATTAGAATACCATGCACATATATCCTTTTAAAAATAAAAAGCTACCATTTAAAACTTGATGAACAAAGTGAGCAAAGACAAGCCGGGCGTGGTGGCGCATGCCTGTAATCCCAGCACTCGGGAGGCTGAGGCAGGAGGATTGTTGTGAGTTTGAGACCAGCCTGAGCTACAAAGTGAGCTTAAAGCCAGCCTGAACTGCATAGCGAGACCCTGTCTCAAAAAGACAAAAAAAAACAAAGTGAGCAAAGACAGTTATTCCTAGTCCATAATTAAAATAGCCCTTCCATCTCACAACATTATCTTCTTATTCTTCATATCTTCTTATTCAACATTATCTTCTTATTCAACATTATCTATGCTATTCAACATAGCATTCTTTTATTACCTAACATTCTAATTTCTATTTATTTATAATTGCTAGATTTCTCTTATTACAAAGAAAATTTCACAGGGACAAGAGCTGTATTGGGTTTGTTTACCATTGTATAAAAGCTACAATAGTGCCCAGGTCAGAGGTTATATATTCATCCATCCACCAATGCAAAAGAATAAAGCAATGTAATCTAAATATAGATGGTTATCAATATGAACAAAAAAAAAATACCTTTCAACCCCAATCCTTTCAAGAGGAAAAAAGTTGAACAATAACTAAAAATAATATATTTTTTAAGATCTCCAGCGAAGTCTTTATTTGCTTCCCTGGTGTAGGAGATTCACCTGTGGGCAAAGGAGTTAGAAAAATGGTTTCCTAAACATCACAAAATTGTGCTTTCCCCCCAACTAGATGGGTGATTCACCCAACTTAATTTGTCCTCACTCACCTAAATATTGTTTTCTTCCTTTCCTCACAACTTTCCAGGGATCCTTTCCTTGCTCCAATAAGGAAATCACATCTGGTTTAGATATGAAACACCCTGCTTAAAGGAAAATAATTGGAAATTTTATTGGTTTAGCCTGGTTACATTTGTAGTGCACTACAAATTAAAATAACTGATAAGCTTTGAAAGCAAAGAAGAGAAAGATGATTTTAAAATGTTCACATGAAGATTATACAATAAATAGAGATTAGAAAAGGACAGAAAAGATCGTTTAAAATTCATACTCATATAAGTGTTCTTTCTTCAGAAAAAACAGTGTGTAAGATGACAGGCCATATGGTTCAAATCCTGTCTCTGCCACATCACAGTTATATAATCCAAGACAAGGTACTTCCATGTTTCATTTCCTTCATCTATAAGACAGTGATAACAATAGTGCCTATCTGCTGAGTGTGTTGGCATGTACCTGTGATCCCAGCTACTTGGGGGACAAGGGTATTACCAAATTCAAGGTCACCCTGACAACACAGCAAGATTCTGTTTTTAAAATAAAAATTTAAGATAGAGCTAGGAATGCAGCTTAGTAGTAGAACATCTCTGTGTTTGATCCATAGATTGCATTAATGTGTATCTATACTTAACATTACCTGATAGTATATATATATATATATATATATATATATATATATATATATATATATATACACACACACTAGCTATTAGTTGTTATTTTGCTGTCAGGAAAACAAGAAGCTTCCCAAAAGACACTTATCTCTCTCTCCCTCTCCCCATCCTCCTCTCTCCATTTCTCTCCTCTTTCCTCTCCCCCCTCCCTCCCTTCCCC
>PVKA01016873.1:18623-36785 GCA_004027165.1 Ctenomys sociabilis | reverse complement strand
GAGTGTGACAGTAGAACCACTTCAAGTTTGAGGCCAGCCTATACTGCATAATAAGTTCAAAACCTTACTGTACTACGTACAGTGGGACACCGTCTCAAGGGGAAAAAATGTTCTTGGATTTTTAATTTTCAATATTAAGATGAAATTAAATATATTGTTAACTAAAGGAATGAGATACCTTAAGTTGTAAATAAATCCTGGTGATCTAACTTACCAATATATCAAGCACACATGTTTTCTCACTTCCCTCCCTCCTTCCACCACCTCTCTCTTTTGTGCTGCTGGCAATTGTCCCCAGGGCCTAGTGCCTGCTGTACAAGTACTCTAACCACTGAGAAACATCTCTAGCCACATGTGTTCTTTTGACAGATAAAAACCAAAAAAGAGAGCCGGGCATGGTGGTGCATGCCTGTAATCCCAGCACTTGGGAGGCTGAGGCAGGAGGATTGTTGTGAGTTCGAGACCAGCCTGAGCTACAAAGTGAGCTTAAGGCCAGCCTGAACGGCATAGTGAGACCCTGTCTCAAAAAGACAAAAAAAAAAAAAAAAAAGAGTTTAGCTATTTTCCTTACAGGTACACAAAAAGTAATAAAATATCTAAAGCAACTCTGAGTTCAGAAATAGGGTAAACTGCTTTCATTGATACTGCTAAGGTCATAAATCACCTAGGTTTCAAATCCAGCCCCTTCATTGATAAGTTAGGATACAGAACATGAGTATATTCAATGAAAATGCTCCCTTCCAAAGAAATAAACTATTCCTTTAAACTATTCAAACTATTCCCTTAAGAACAGGAAGTAGTGGGGCTAGGAAGATAGCTCAGCAGTTTAAGCACCTGTCTGGTAAGTACAAGGACCGGGGGTCAATCCCCAGTCCCGAACACCAGCTCTGCACCAAGCTGGCCACGGAAACCAGGTGTGGTGGTGCACACTTGTAATCCCAGCGCTGGGGAGGCTGACACAGGAGGATCACTATAAGTCTGAGCTGCATAGCAAGACCCTGTACCACACATCCAGCCAACAGCAGATATTTTTTATGACAAACAAATAAGTAAAAGATTAAAAAAACAAAAAGAACAGGGAGCAGAAATTCAGATGGTTTCTTGAAAAGATTAACTTTTTCAAAGAAGAAAGCTATGGTATTAAGAATACAATCTAAATTACTAAAGGCAGATAACCTTACCTAGTGAGAGCAAATTGCTATAGTTCTCCATCATCACATCTCTATATAAGTCCTTCTGTTCCAAGTCTAGGTACTCCCACTCTTCTTGAGAAAAGACTATGGATATATCACTGAACATCACTGATCCCTGAAACAGAAAACCAGCAAATCGTACACTACAATTGAAATAAAGAAAATTTGTTTTAATATGGAAGAGACAATATGGAGGAAATATTGCAAGAAATGGAATATTATAGTAAGCAAACAGGCTTGGGCTAGATGGGTGTAAAACGGCTAGTTAGAAAATGAGTATGCCTGAAACATCCTCAAGGATTCACCTGTTACAAACACAGCCTGTAACAGTATAGAATACTATACATTCTAGCATACCTCAGTAATCCAAACATTTATGGGAAAGAAAAAAATAAGCATCTTTCCCATTAAATGAAACACTATGAGAGCCAGGGATATAGCTCAGTGACCACCTGGCAAGCATAAGGTTCTAAGTTCAATTTCTGGTACCAAAAAGTAAAAAATAAAATAAAAAAATTTAAATGAAACACTGCTAAAGCTTCTACCTGCTATATGTCTACCTCATAAATTATCAAGAAATGTGAGTTCTACTCCTGTCCCTTGAAGAAAAGATTTTTAAAAAAAAATTTTTTTTTTCTTTTTGCAGTGCTAGGAATCAAATTTGTGCTTGCCAGGCCACTGAGCTATATTCCCGGCCCATGAAGAACAGATTTTTATTTTATTTCATTTATTTTGTGGTGCTGGGGACTAAGCCCAGAGCCCTCACATTGAGCACTTTCCCAACCCTTTCTTAATTTTCACTTCTGAGACAGTATCTCACTAAACTGCCAAATTGCCCAGGCTGGGCTTGAACTTATTATCCTTCCATCTTAGCCTCCCAAAATGCTAAGATAGGCATGTACCACCACACCCAAAAAGAACAATGTTTTTGTCTTGCTTTTTTGAGAGGGTACCACTATGCAGCTTGAGTTGGCCTTGCACTTCCTGTGTAGCCCAGGCTGGCCTCAAACTCAAAGTGATCCTCCTGCCCGAGCCTCCCATGTGCTGGAATTATAGGCATGCTACACAATATCTGGCTAAGAACAGATATTTTGTCTTTTTTTTTTTTTTTAATAATACAGTCTCTCTATGTAGTTCGGGCTGGATCAGAACTCACTATGTAACCTAGGCTGGCCTTAAACTTGCAGTAATCCTCTTGCCTCAGCCTCTTAAGTGCTGGGATTATAGGCATGCACCTGGTCCTAAGAGTAGATTTTTTTTTTTAAGACTAGCTATAAACTCTCTGTCTTAGAAAAGGATATAAATACAGTTAAAGAATTCCCTCCCAATTTATTGTAGCAGCAGATCAAAAATATTTTTCTTGTATTTTTTTTTAAATACTGAGGACTGAACTCAGAGAATGCTGAGCTACATCCCAAGCCTTATAAAAAAATTTTTTGAGATAGGATCTTGCTGAATTACTCAGCCTGGCCTCAAACTTACATTCCTCAATCTCCAAAGTAACTGAGATTACAAGTATGTTCCACCACATCCAGCATGATAGATTTTCTAATGAATATTTTTTAATTGGCTATACATTAACTTAATTATCATTAAGCCTCATTAATGGCTATATGAGGCTTAACTATTCTATATTTAGATATTTTGGTTAACATAACCTTTTTTTTGAAAGAAGAATTATTTTTATTTATTATTTTTAATTCATTGAAATTAGAAATTCAGTCTTTACTTCTAGGACTACCATGGATCACCATAGATCAGTGGACAATGCCACCTCCTCACTACACACTGTAGAGCCTTGTCCCATTGGTACTGTCCAGAAGCCATGTGTGTGAAGTACATGTGTGGGATATTTGCTCAAAGAGAAGTCACAGGTTTTGTGCCCCTTGTCACAGTGACCCCTAAATTCCTATTGGGTGTGTTATAAACAGAGAAGCTATTCTTCAGGCCATGCTCTGAGCACACCTAAGAACATAACCTTAAGGTCCTCTTCATTTCTAAATCTATGTAATAATTGTTATAACCTATGTAGCCATCTCCATTTTATAACTAGAACAGCTTTTCTTGTTATACAACTCTGTGCATTTCTGTTATAAACTATGTAACTCCATTTTATGTCCATGTACCACTGTGTTGTCATATGACTCAGTAAGTTTCCACCACATCTGTTACTCATTAAATATGTAACTCCATTTTACATCTAGCCACCATTGTGTTGTCATATAGCTCAGTAAGTTCCCATGATAACTATTCATTATTAAATCACCAAACTGGGGCCAGAGAGATGGCTCAGTAGAATAAGCACTTTCCTAGCAAGTGCAAGGGCATGAGTTCAATCCCTGGTTCTGCAAACAAAACAAAACAAAACAAAACAAAACAAAATTGCCAAACCACACAATATGTCCAATCTGTGATTAATACAAATTGTAATTGCTTGTTCTAAAATTGTACCGATCTGTTATAAGAATGTAGCCCTTTGTTCTTATGATTGCCTTGATTGATTCCTGGCCCCTGCTAAATTTCTCTCATGGCCAGGATGCAAGAGCACTCACTTTGTGGTTTTCAGTTTTTTGTTTTTTGTCTTTTTGAGATAGGGTCTCACTATGCAGTTCAGGCTGGCCTTAAGCTCACTTTGTAGCTTAGGCTGGTCTCAAACTCACAACAATCCTCCTGCCTCAGCCTCCCGATTACAGGCATGCGCCACCACGCCCGGCTGGTTTTCAGTTTTAAAAACCCTTGTCTCTCCCCATCTCGGAACACACATACTTGGAGAGCGGGTGCTGCCACTGAGCTCAGCTAAATAAAGGACTTTTAGGTTGAGTCCGGTTTTTGATTTTTGGGTTGCAACAATAGTTACTGATATATCTGGATTATTTTCTCAACTGCTATCATTTTAATCCATAAACAGATGCATTCCTTGTTTATAAATTAGAGGATACCAACATATCATGATCCAGAATCAAGAAGATATTCTAAACAAGCACATCCTACTCAGCTATAAATGGAACCTTGTTACTGGTGTGCAATTCTTAAGTGATCTCTCTCTTTGTAAGATTTTACTTTGTATCCCTACTCAATACTAAAAGTTTCACAAAGCACAAAATCTATACATTGAGCCTTAAGCCAGTCAACAGCAAATCTTATATACCCAGAAAACAACTGTAAGAAAACTTAATTTTCCTATGTGTATTAAATGTGCCTATCCTTGTTTAACCACTCAAAAAGAATGGTCAAATATCTCCTTCAAGTGATTTCACTTCTATTTAATTGCAATTTTTAGCAGAAGCCTCAGTACATATACAAAATACTGAATGATTTGTTCACCATAGATGGACAATGACTGGAAAGAGGGCTCATAGGATAGGCATTGTGATATTTAGCTTTTTCCCTTCCTGGAGTTAGAAGAAGTGGAAGAAGCTTGTTCTGGAGAAGGCTTTGATAAGTAAGAAACTTCTGGATAAAGAAATATTTCTAAGACTTCAAGTGACAATATTTTCAGAAGAAAATAAACAGTAACTTACATGAGCCATGATTTAGAAATCCAAGAACTGATTAGTCCTCCTTGGGGTTTGTTTGCCAGGAGAAATAGACTGCAGAAGTCAGAGCTGGAAAAGGAAAGCAACACTACAAGATGACATAGGGCTTTAGAACTCCCAAAACACCTTTCCTTCTGATCACACATAGACAATGGGGGAGGTGGGGAGGTGGGGAGGTGGGGAGGTGGGGAGGTGAGGTGGGGAGGTGGGGAAGTGGTGGCTGGGGATGAAGCACAGTATAAAGGCCCTGGGTTCAATCCCCAGAAACGAAAGGAAAATAAAAAATCAGAATGGGAAAAGGAAATTTTAATATCTAGTTCAGTGATGGAAAACCTTTTACAGTCGAATGCCCAAACCATAAACCAAAACTCACTTATGTATTCCAAAATGTCAATACTGTCATTAAATCTAAATAATTCGGCTCATGTGGAGAGACAAAGGGCTCTGTGTGCCTGCTTTGGCACAAATGTTATATACATTGGCCACCACTGGTCTAAGTTATTCTAGGCGCCCAACCTGGCTTGGTTAAATTGCAGAACACCACAATGACTGCATATGCCCTTACCAACCACTACCTACATAAATCCAGAGTAAAGAAAATACTGTTGGCCCTTTTCACTATCGAAGAAAACTGAGGTCACATATGTTGAGGTTGCAACGGGTTTACAATAATAGCTTCCTGGAAAAAACTCAGAGTCTGAAACCAGCCTTGGAATTCCCTGAAATGTGACTGTGTGGATGTCAGCATACACTGCAACTAGGTGTGGAGGGGATCTTCCCACAAGGCAGCCTTAAGGATGCCTCCAGTTCTAAGATCTCTGTATTCCCAACCTGGCTCTGTCTTAGAGACTGAAACCTGGTCCTACTGAGCTACAGTCCCAGTCTTTTTCCATTTTTTTTATTTTGAGACAGGTTCTTGATAAATTACCCAGGCTAGTGCCCAGGGAGATAGCTCAGTAGAATAAGCATTTGCCTGGCAAGCCCTGGGTCCCGAGTTCAATCCCTGGTACCGAAAAACAAACAAACAAAAAAGATAAATTACCCAGGCTGGGCTTGAACTTTTAACTCTCCTGCTTCAGACTTGCAAAGTTCTGAGACGGAATACAGCAGAGTGCCACCCCAACCAATGTAGTTCTAGCATTCTTAACCTACAATCGGGGCTGGGTTTTTGCGCGTGGATTCTTCATCGTGGCGCTCAGATGATGACTAGAGGCCGTTTCTCTGTCCTGGGCCCCGTGTGGCCACACATCATTAATACGCTGGGGTCACTCCTTGGCCACAGCCACATGGTACACACAGGGCGCTTTTGTACCCACTGAAGTCACACAGCGCATTATTCCCAGTCCCTGCCTCCCAACCACAGAGTCCCGAAGCCACCCCCAGGCCCTGCCACGCCCACAACAACACAGTACCACACCGCCCACTGGCACGCACCGGGCCCCAGGCGCTGGCCTCCCCTCCCCCGACCTTACCCCACGCGCCGCAGCGCCTTCGCTAGGGTGGTCAGGACCAATGCGCTGAGCCAGGTCTACTCCCAGAGACGCTGAAATGTCTCAAGATAATGACTAACAGAGGCCGGGGAGATGGCTCAATGGAATAAGCGATTCCCGGGCAAGCTCAAGAGCCTGAGTTCAATTCCCCGATTCCTCAAAAAAAAAAAAAAAAAAAGAGGGCGGGCTCATGGCATAAGATAATGGCTAACGGAGGACAATTGCCACAGACTGCACAGAACCGGGGACAACTAACGGCCCGCACGCTAGGGCTGCTGGGAGAGGGCCCTGGGCGTACCAAGTGCGCAGGCGCAGGAGCCCCTGCGAGCCCGGGTGCTTCGCGGCTGCCCGCTGTGTGAACCAGAGCGTCGTCGGCGAGCGTGCAGCCGGCAAGGGTGGGCTCTGTGGTTCTTCGTGAATGCTGGGGGAGGGGATGAACGTCAATTAATGAGGGCTGGATGGAAAGTGACTATTGCGGCCCATCACGGGCGGAGAGGGCAGCGGAGCTCCGTGTAGCAACCAAGGGCAGCGCCGCGCGGTTGTCTTTACAATGGTTCTCAAGGTGATTCTGGCGCGACTGGAATTAGGTGAGGGAGATTTTCTTCAGTGAATCGTGTGTCAGGGTCTGTAGGACTGAGGAATGTGAGGGTCTGCGAGAAAACAGCACTGAGGGCTGGTGCGACTGTGTATTTATATGAATCATGGCTCAAACGTCGGCGCGGATGGGTGTATTTTGGTTGTCAGCTCTTTGCGGGAGGCCAAGAGTATGTTATTCTGTGTGATAACGACGCGTCCGATCGTGGGTACAGTTTTTATTTCGCTTTGCTTTCCTCAGTACTTGGGAATGAACGATAGGACCTGCGTGGAGCTACATATCCCCAACCCCTGCCCCATCTTTTTTGTACATGGTCTCAAATTGTCTGGGCTGGGCCCCAATCTGCAGTCCTGCTGTTTCTGGGGTATTGGGATTTCAGAGTGCCACCACTCCCACTTGCATTTTTTTTTTTTTTAATGTGACTAAAATGTTCACATTTAACTCTTAACAGAAAGGGATAAATACTGCATCTGCTAGTAGCATTGATTTTACTAATTTCATGAGAAAAATGAGTTTTCAAAAATAATCTATGCACAGACCACATGGAATAAAAATTAGAAGTTTTTAGAACAAGATTTTAAAAGAAATTTATGTCTTGTGGTATTTGATTTGTTTCTATCACAGATTACTGTGAGGGAGTTTGCCCTTTTTTTCTTTGGCAGAATTGGGGATTGAACACAGGCCCTTGGGCTTGCCAGGGAAGTGCTTATCTACTGAGCCATCTCCCCGGCCCCGCCCTCTTTCTTGAGGTAAAGATTTTGTTCAGATTCTTTATTTGCAGATAACAGACTATATATTAACGATATACATATCTTGTATTTCCAAGTAATTAAGTTACTAAAAAATAAAACTCAAACATTGCTGGCATGAAGACCAATATATGAGTAGATAGGAAGATATGAGCATTTAATAGAGAACACAGAGTTTTAATTCAATTGGCTTTGGCATTGGTTTTATTTGGCATTTTTTTATTTCTGGATGTAAACAAAGCTGACTTCCTTTATCCATATGTGTAACAGTTCCATATGAATTAGAATGTTTGTGTATCTATATACACACATAGAAAACTGCTGTTCTTTTATTCTTATTCTCTAAAATTTTCTATATGCAAAATCTTCCTAAGAAACATAGAAAACACTGGAAATAGCCTAGAAAACTTAATTTATAGAAATAGACAAGAATATAAGAATATTTATGGAAGGCTTCTCTTACCCACCCTCTGGTACTAGTGATTAAAATCAGGGCCTCAAGCATGGTAGGTATGGAACCATTTCTTTTTTTTTTTTTCCTTTTTTTTTTTTTGTAGTGCTGGAGATGAAACCCATGGGAACGCTACCTGAGTTCACCCTGTATTTCTATCTACTGAGCTATATTCCCAGCCTTTTTTTTTTTTTAAGATAGCTTCACTAATTGCTAGTGAAGATTAGCTTCACTAACCTGACCTCAAATTTTTGATCTTCCTGCCTTAGCCTTTTGAGTAGCTGGGATTATATAGTGAATTAGTTTTAAATGAGAAATAGATAATTTAAAACTCACAATTACGGAAATGTTTGCATAGATCTTGGGAATAACATACAATAACCATGAACACTGAGTTATTTCTTTAGATCTGAAGGGAAATAAAAATCTGCAGTTGAATGTAAAAAAGCAAATTTCAGTTTGATAAAAATATATTTGTGAGTTATACTTATTTGCATGCTAATGTTTGACATGAAGAAATACATAAGATTTGTAAGCTTTAAACATTCTGAAGGAAATATACAAACAGAAACTGAGGGACAGAGGGGCAAACATATTTTAAAATTAAAATGTTTCACTGGTTTTACACAGATGCACCATATCAATAAAAGAACATATGCACACAAAATGAATTTTCATTTAACAGTTTGCTCTCATGGGGGGGGAGTTTTGCTTTTGATATTAATGTGAAATATTAAAACAAATATCTCTGTAGTACTGCTATTGTCAGGTTTTTTGCTCACTCTACTTTTTAAAAATTTATCATATTTAGCTCTTTATACTTGAAAAAAAAATAGTTCAGTGTTTGGAAAAGTGATCTTGCTGGCCTGGTTAGCACACACCTATAATCCCACCACTCAGGACACTCAGACAGGAAGATTGCCACAAGTTCAAGGTGACTGGGCCATACAGTTCATTCAAGGCTGGCCTGCACTACATACATAGTAAGGCCCTGTCTCAAGAACAATAGCAACAAAGTACTCTTACATGGGCTATGAGAAAAGAAGAATGGAAATGAATCTGTAACTGAGTATGTGGATTATCCTTCTACAGAATGTTATCTGTACAAAATAGGTGCTGCTTCCTAAGCATGAAATTGAAGCATTATAAAGGTCCATTTCAAAACATTAACTCAAAAAGGCAAACTATAGTATTTTTTGTGTTGACTTGAAAATTTAAAAAACCTTTAGTAAATACCTATACTATAATGGCAGATTTGAGTTGTTGCTACAAAAGCAGTATGGCCGCGAAACATTAAAATATTTAGGATCTGCCCCTCTATGGAGTTTCTTGATTGATGACAGTATATAAACACAGTGATGTATTTGTTTCTACTGCAAAATTGGAATAAGAAGGCTTTGATAGGTCAACTCTACACATTTTCACTTTTAGTTATATATACATATATTCAAAAAACTTGATTTGATGCTTAGAATAAAAAATGCAGCATGTTGGCTAGGTGTGCTAGTGCACATCTTTAGTCCTAGCATTTGGGAGGCTGAGGCAGGAGGAATGGCACAAGTTCAGGGCCAGCAAGTTGAAGGCCAGCCTGAACTAGTGAGTAGTCTATGTCTCAAAAACAAAACAAACAAAACAAAAAAGAACAGAAATTCATGTAAGAAAAAATATTTGAACCAGACCAAATCCTAATAGCCTGTAGTTTTGGAATTTAGCTATTTTATCTTTAGAAGAAATTTTAAACTGAAAGCATTCACATCTAAGAAATTATTCTTTCCTCACACACCCAAATGTCTTTAGGGGCATGGAATTTGCTATCTGAAAAGTTCATCCCAGAATAAAAGAAAAAAAAAAAAAAAATCCTCCTGTGACACATGAATGAGCCCTGTGCAAGTGTCTAGCACAAAAACTAATTGAAAGATAGCCACTTGTAACTAACAGAAATGACATCTCTTCTTTGCCCTATAATGTTTATTTTTTTATATTTAGTACAGGGTCTTCAGATCAGACACAAGTGACCCTCCTGTTTTCAGCGTTCCAAGGGCTGGGATTACAGGTGTATGACACCACATCAACTCAGTAACAGTATTGCGCATCCTGGGGGCGGGGCCTGAATGCCACTCAAGGGATCGAACCCCAGTCCCTGGGCCTGCCTAAGCAGTTACTTAGAACACTGGCCAGCCCTTATAATGTTATCTTAAAACTGTGAACAGCCAATTAAAAATCAGAACTTATCAAATATGTTAAAAAGTAGAATTCTTTAAATAGTGTGGGGGCATGGCACGTACCTGCAATCCCTACAGTCTGACTATGGCAGGAGAACTATAAACTTGAGCCTAGCCTAGGCAACCTAGTGAGACCATCTGAAAATTCAAAAAGGTCTGGGCATGTGGTTCAGTGCAAAAGCCCTAGCTTCAATCCCTAATACCAAGGGGAGAGAGAAAGAGTTCTGGATTCTTACAGTAACAACATGTAAAACCAGGCATGTATTTTTTTCATAGCATCAGGGTCCTAGGCATTCTGTATGAGTAGGTAATGTCCAAACCACATATATTTCTATCACTCTTTTAATAGTTAGCTAATTTCCCTAGGGCATGTTCATTATCTTCATAGCTAACACTGAAAAGCAGCTTTGTGGGGGGTACTCTATTCCATTTCTAATATCAGTATTATGTTAGAATGGTAGAATATAATGGCTATTGTATAACTGAAGGAGTTCCTTGAACACTTAATACTTTTTTTCCTAAAAAGTTAGATTTGTTGCATTACTCATAACAGCTAATTGATCTCATGATAATTTTATGTTCTACACATTTACAAGAAACTTCTAAGAGTTCTAATTCTCCAAATCATTACTAGTGATTTATATTTTCCTAAGAATAATTTTGGCTAGGTTTCCAAATGTATCAGAAAGCACTGTATTCAGAATACCCTCTTTAAACTGTAACTATAGTTTCTCTCTATAGATGTCCATTTTTAAAAATAATGCTATTTACTTTGGCTTCATAAGCAGCACCAATATATTATGTATAGGCTTTTCTTTTTACATAAAGTATAACATAACAGCATAAAAGCCTGAATAAAGTCCTTCCCATCCACTATTCATATTATTTTCCCCATCAATACCAGGATTATAAGGAAATAAGTGATGACGGAAGATTTTCTAAATTCATTTCCCTCAAAGGGTCTTTTTAAATTAAAAATACCCTACCTAATTAGATGCAGTGGCACATGCCTGTAATCTCAGCCCTTGAGAGGCTGAGGCAGAACTGCAATGAATCTGAGGCCAGTCTAGGATAGGCTACATAAGTGAATTAAAAGCCAGCCTGCACTAGACAGTGAAACCCGGCCTAAAAAAAAATTCAGCAGAATAAGCACCTGCCTGGCAAGTGCAAGGTCCTGAGTTTGATCTCTGGTATCACAAAAACATTAAAGTAAAATAAATAAAATACAAAATACCCTTCCAGGTGGTGAATTGCTTCTGCAGAAAGTTAAAACTTGACAAATATAATACTGATGGCAACAATGAATACAAAAACAAAGACTAACACAGTGGTCTGTATTTATTATATAGGAGGCACAATTCTAAGCACCTTACATATCTTATTTCTCTTAAAACATGAGGTAGGGCCGGCCAGATAGCTCAGCAGACTAAAGCTTTGGCAGAGCACAGTGGCCGAAGTTTGATCCCTGGCATGCTATGCCTGCCTTGCCCCCGAAGCGTGCTGAGATCACAGTTAAAAGACTGAGCATGGTGGTGAGCACCTGTAATCCCAGCACTTGGGAGGCTTAAAACAGGACAATCAACTAAGAGTCCAATCTACATAGTGAGATTTTGTAGACCCTGTCCTAAATACATTTTAAAATGAGGTAGGTATTATAATCACCTCCATTATATAATTTCTGAGAAATACATCTATAGAAACATATGCTGGGCACGATGGTACATATCGTAGCCCAAGTCACTTGGCAGGCCCAAGTAGGCAGATCACCTGAGCCCACAAGTTGGAGATTAACTTGGGGTACACAACAAGACCCTGTCTCAAACAGAAAAATCAGGAAGGGTAATAAACTGACAATGACTATTTTTTGAGGAAAAAAGTGAGTATAAAATGGAAGAGAAAAAGTATGTTTATCTCACTTCTAAAGTTTTAAATCTTTTTTTTTTTTTTTTTTGGCAGAACCAGGGATTGAACTCAGGGTGCTTGCCAGGGAAGTGCTTATTCCACTGAGTCATCTCCCCGGCCCCTAAATCTTTTACAAGGAATATGCCTTATTTTTAAATCAAAGTAAGGGGGGCTGGGGAGATGGCTCAGTAGAATAAGAGCTTCCCTGACAAGCACAAGGGCCTGAGTTCAATCCCTGGTTCTGCCGAAAAAAAAAAAAAAAAAAAAAAAAAAAATATTTATAGCCGGGCGTGGTGGCGCAGGCCTGTAATCCCAGCACTCGGGAGGCTGAGGCAGGAGGATTGTTGTGAGTTCAAGACCAGCCTGAGCTACAGAGTGAGCTTAAGGCCAGCATGAACTGCATAGTGAGACCCTGTCTCAAAAAGACAATAAAAAAAAAAATAATAAAAAAAAATAAATCAAAGTAAGACATAGTATAAAGATATGCCTAGGGAGAATGTTAATCTGGGACATGTATTTTGGTAGGTATCGTGGCAAAATATCTGGAAGAAACTACAGTATCTGTCAGGGATTTAACAAAATAATATTAATTCAATGTGATGGTGCATACTACCTAAGTCCAAGTGCTAAAGAAGCCAAAGCAGGAGAATGGTGTACTCAAACCCAGACTGAACCAAATAGCAAAGTCAAGGACAACCAGAACTACATAGTGAAAAAACTTGTCCCAAAAATAAAACAAAATATAGTATCAAAGTGAAACACATTAAGATATTAAAGAAGCTCTACTTACTGAGTAGAAAGTAGTTTATAATGGCTTTAACAAAAGCAAGCCTCAATTTAGTAAAGAACAAAATGAACAGTCATTTTCAAATATAAAAAAAGTAGTCAGATGTGGTGGCACACACCTATAATCCTAGGACTGAGGATGCTGAGGCAAAAGGATATACATACAAATTCTGAGACCAACCTGAATTATATAGTGAGACCTGGCTCTAAAATACACACACGAGCCATGCATGGTGGCACATGCCTTTAATCCCAGCACTCAGGAGGCTGAGGCAGGAGGATTGTTGTGAGTTCGAGACCAACCTGAGCTACAAAGTAAGCTTAAGGGCCAGCCTGAACTGCACAGTGAGACCTGTCTCAAAAAAGACAAAAATAATAATAATAATACACACACACATTGGACATGGTACATGCCCGTAATCCAAGCATTCCAGTAAACTGAGGCAGGTAGCTCCCAAATTTGAGCCCAGCTTGCTAATGACCTAGCAAGACCTTGTGCAAAGGCCTTGGCTTCAATCCCTAGCACTAAAAAACAAAAAGGTCACTTTTCTATTATTAAAGACAACTTGAAAATAAAAGTATTTTATAAAGTGTGAAGAGATAAATTTTAGTCATACAAATTTAAGATGGTTTAAAATGTTAAAATGTAATTATAGAAAAATGAGGGAGAAAAGATAATGAAAATTACAAGATTATATTCCTGGATGGAATATACTGACATTTGATATTTAAGGCTAGAAAGACCCTAATTTGGTGGCACATGCCTATCATACCAGCATTTTGGAAGCTGAGGCAGAATGATCACAAGTTTGAGCTCAGCCTGAGCAATTTAATGAGACCCTATCTCAAAATAAAAAATAAAAGAGCTGGGGATATAGCTCAACACAAAGGCCACAGGTTCATTCCCCAGTACTGTGGAAAAAATAAAAGCCAGAAAGAAAAATACTGGTTTTTCAATATTTGCCATTGTAAACAACCTAAGATCAATATACGCTTTCAATAAAAGGCTTCTAAAACATTCAGTTCATAAGTGTTTCACTAACACAAATTTTTCTTCAGCTGAATAAACTGTACCCAACAGATGTCTCTATAGCCTTGTATCTAGAAAGATAAACTCTGATACTGAATGGTTTCAGCAATAGTTAAAAGCCCTCCTGTGTATTTTATATATACTGGTTTATCACCAGTATAGATTTTGATGCTGAATAAGTTGCGAGTCATAACTAAAGTTCTTTCTACATTCTCTGTATTCATAAGGTTTCTCACCAGCATGAATTCTGTGATGACTAATAAGCTGTGAACTCTGAGAATAAGCTTTCCCACATATTTTGCATTCATAGGGTTTTTCACCAGTATGAATTCTCTGATGTCTAGTAAGGTCAGAACCAGAACGAAAAGCCTTTTCACATTCCTTACATTCATAGGGTTTCTCTCCTGTATGGATTCTTTGATGTTTAATAAGTTGTGAACTCTGACTGAAGGCATTCCCACATTCCTTACATTCATAGGGTTTCTCTCCAGTATGAATTCTTTGATGCTGAGTAAAATTTGAACCACTACTAAAAGCCTTCCCACATTCTTTACATTCATAAGGTTTCTCACCAGTGTGAATTCTTTGATGTCGGGTAAAGTTTGAACCACTGCTAAAAGCCTTTCCACATTCTTTACATTCATAAGGTTTCTCTCCGGTATGAATTCTGTGATGACGAGTAAGATCTGAACCACAAATAAATGTTTTTCCACATTCATTACATTCAAAGGGTTTCTTGCCAGTGTGAATCTTCTGGTGATGTGCAAGTCTTGAGGGATGTCTAAAGGCCTTTCCACATTCCTTACATTCATAAGGTTTCTCAACAGTGTGAATGATTTGATGAGCACTAAACTGTGAGTCATGTCTAAAGTTTTTCCTACATTCATTAGTTGTACAGTATTTCTCTTTATTATTAGTAATTTGCTGTAATGTCAAGGACTGATGCTGACTGAAACTAGGTACATCTTCATGAGTGATTATCAGTTCACTAAGTTGTCTTTCCTGAGAACCATGCTGTTTTCCAAACTGGTCATGACAGTTCCAATCATCTCTGAAACCAGAGCATTGCAGGTCATGTCTTGTAAGTCTTCCCATTATCTCCCACTTGGCTGACTCTATTTCATAAATTTGCTTCAGAAATAATTTCTTGGTTTCACATTTTGATTCTAGGACTGAAAAGTATGAAAGCAAAAATATTTTTATTATTTAGAAATAATAAAAGTACACTTAAAATGGGAGAATTACAACTGAATTTCTAAAAAGGATAAAAAATAAAAAAGTAAGGATCATATGGGAAAATTGCTGTCCATACTAAATATTTTTTTGTGTGTATGTTACCAGGAATCAAACTTAGGATCTTCCCCTTGCCAGGCAAGCACTTATTTCATTGAACTGTCTCCCCAGAATCAATACTAAATATTATTGTGGATTAATATTCTAAATTTGATAAGGAAGACTATTTGAAATCATACTAAATTATATGACAATAATCCACACTGTAACTTTTCTATGATAAGAATAAGCCTTTCAAGTATAAGGTCCTGAGTTTGAGTACCGGTTCCCCCCATTTAAAAAAAATAGGGTATTCAATCTAGTCATTCTTTTTAAAAGTAGAAGACAGAATAAAAACAAGTTATATTTTCAAGAAGACTAATACAGATATAGTAGTGATAAAATAAGGCAACTTAGCCAGCAATGCTAAGTGTACACCTATAATCCCAGTACTGTGGGAGGCTGAGGCAAGAGAATTCAATTTGAGCCTAGCTTGGCAAACTTCATGAAACTTTATCTGAAGATTAAAAAATGGCTTAGAATGTAGTTCAGCTACTACTTCTTTATTAATGAATGCAGCAAAATTCATGAATTTTAAAACAAAACATTCAACACAAAGACATAAAAATATACAAAAAATCATGAGATAAAACATTATCACTTTTTAGTACATGTGATAATTTCCAGTAAAAGTAACTAAAATGTCTGTCTGCTAATACATCTCTTTGTGTAGGTGCAAGAACATAGATGGATTAAAGAAACAGAAAAACAATGCTAAAGTACAACCTAACGTAAATCAGAACTTAACACATCACCAAGTAGATAGGTAAAACAATGATAAAATAAGCAGCTGTTAAATAAAGGGTTTTAAAGATATCTGTGTGTGTGTGTGTGTATCTGTATGTATCTGGTGGCAGCATGATTGATTTCGATTCTCAACTTGCATTTTATTGCAAAAGAAATTTAAGAGATATGAAATAAATTGCAGGAAAAAAATTATAAACAGGACATCAACAAAGTGTAAAAAACAGTTAATTTTCTAAAAATTGAAATCACAAAAACTATAAAGAAACTGACTATAAACACACCAAAACATCTCTATTAAGGATACAATCCAAGTAAAATGAAAAGTGCTTTATCAAATTCAAAGATAAATGTTTTTATTTTAGAAAGTATTATAAAAACTGACTAAAGGACTTGAAAGGGAAGAGAATGGGAAGAAAAGGAGATATATAATGTAAAGGTACAAATTCCCTATGTCTATTATCATTATGTATATTTATAATGTACTGGGCTGGGGGGATCATTCAGCAGAATAAGCACTTCCCAGGGAAGCACAAGGGTCTGAGTTCAGTCCCCAGTTCCACCAAAAAAAAAGGTACTAATAAAATTAATTTCTTAAAAATTGAAAGAAATAAAGGTAGTGGTAAATATAAAGTGTGGAAGAGGTAAAAACAAGTTAGCAAAGATGTCCACTATTATAAGTACTTAATATTATGCCACTAAAAGAATCTAAAATACTAAGAAATAACTGCAAATTTTATTAGGCATGATTACTGTACTAGCACAACAAGAGCTCTTGGATCTGTTTGAAAATACTTAAGCAACAACATTAGGGAGACGAAGCAAGTATGGCATCTATGTTTAAAAATTTTCACAATAAAAAAATATTAAGGTGAGTGTGGTGGAATGTTCCTATAATTCCAATACTTGGGAAGTGGAGGGAACAGGGTTTATATAGTGACAAAGGATCAGGCTAGATAAGAAAGTAAAAATCTTTCCAAAAAGAAAAAAGCAAAAATTATATCACTTGTCAAAGATTTAAGCAAAAATTATTTATTTAAAGTAAAAATAGGACTGGCCAAATAGTTCAGCAGACTAAAGCACTTGCAAGCAGATGCAGGGGCCAGGGATTCGATCCCCAGGCCTGCCATGCTGGCCCCGCCCCCCAGGGTATAATGAGAAGGCAACTGAGACTGGGTGTGGCAGCACACACCTGTAATCCCAGCACTTGGGAAGCTGTAAACAGGTGGATCACTACAAGTCCATCTAGTAGTGAGACCTTGAACAACCTGTAGGCCCTTCCCTAAAATACAAAAAATAAAATAAAGGGCTAGCCTGATAGCTCAGCAGACTTAAAGCACCTGCAGAGCACAGTGGCCCAGGTTCGATCCCCAGCATGTAGTGGGGCACAGAGACCGCGACTGAGACTGGGCATGGTGGCATGCACCTATAATCCCAGCAAATAGGAAGCTGAAAACAGGAGAATCACTGAGTCTGATCTATGTAGTGAGACCCTGTAAACCCTGTCCTAAATATAGAAAAAATTAAAATAAAAATAAACCATTCCTTAAAGTACATAATGCCATGGATTTTATTGAATATTCAAATATTGTGAACAAATATGTAACAGCTTAGAAATATCTTCCTTCTGGGAATCTATGTCAACAAGCAAGGCTCCACCTCTTCCTTTTAATGCTAGTGGTTAATATTTATATGATGGTCTCTAAAATATCACTGTATCTCAACCAAAGTACTACAAAAGCCTCATAAATGGTCTGCTTCCAACCTTACCTGCTATAAATCAAGGAGAGTGATCCTTTTAAAACATAAGTTGGAGCACAGCAGTCCTATTCTCATAGCTTTCTAGTGACTTCTTGTCTCAGAGTGCAAAGACTTTTACAGTGGCCTGGATTGGCAGTCTATCTACCTATCTATCTATTTATCTATCTATCTATCTATCTATCTATCTATCTATCTATCTATCTATCTATCTATCTATCTATCTATCTATCTATCTATCTATCTATATTTTCAGGGTGTTCAGGTCTCACTACTATATTGGACTCAGTGATCCATCTGTTTACAGCCTCCCAAGAGCTATCTATCTATCTATCTATCTATCTATCTATCTATCTATCTATCTATCTATCTAT
>PVKA01016873.1:0-18523 GCA_004027165.1 Ctenomys sociabilis | reverse complement strand
AACCAATTTTCCCTACTTCTGCCTTTTGATCTAATCCCCAACCCATGTACAATTCTGTTCTCACTCTGCTCTAGTTAACGAACTTCTCAAATAAAACCAATGCATCCCTTGCCTTAGGGTCTTTGAATGTTTGGTAGCAGTCCCCTTCCTGCTTCACCCCGTAATCACATATAATGACTTACTGTTGGTCTTCTTTAGGTCTCTGCCAAAATGTTACCTGGTCAGAAAGTTTCTCTTATTGTTTCACATAAAATAGAATACTCTATGCCTTTCTCTACTTCATTTTTGTTTTTAGCACTTATTAGTACCTGATATATAGTCATGCTTTTATAGTTCTCCCTATAATGGGGGATAAACTCTCAAAAAAAGATTTTATATATTTATTCCCATAACTTCAGTGTTGAAAACAGTGTTTGACATACAATAGGAGTTCAATAAATTTATACTGGATTAATGTGTTGTCCTGTTCTCTTCCTTTATAATAAATCTATCTTTATCATCTGTAACTTCTCTATAGACACATAGGTCTTTTTTACCTAAAGTCAGTGATATGCATTCTTAAGTCTTTTCTATATATACCAAATCATCACCTGTATTAACTCTTATTTTCTGCTAACTGCCCTATTTTAACTTCTCTTAGAATCAATATTAAGTACATAAAGAACTTATTTTGACAGACATGTTCTAGCCCTCCTGGCAAACTATAAATTCTAAAAACTGTTTATTCATTTTTTTTAAGGTCTACAGTACCTGGCAAATACCTCACACGTTAGGAAAAATTAATTAAATTTTGATTTAAATAACAGTCAATATTGATTAAAAGTACAAATGAATCAGTAAGCGTTCACAAAAATAATAATAATAATCTTTAGGGCTGGGGATATGGCTCAGTGGAATAAATGCTTCTTGGCAAGCACAAGGGCCTGAGTTCAATCCCCAGTTCCGCCAAAAAAAATATTGTAAAATAAATCCTAAATCAATACAAAGTAAAATAAAAAATTACTTGAAAAAAAAAAGTCTCTGGCAATGTAGAAAACATCAAGCGAGTAAATTTTTTATGTGACTAAATACAAGAGTATGAGAAGCTGAGAAGAATCTGGATACAAAATATGAATAGAAAGGAATATCACTAAAGAGGGCTGAATAGGGTACCCGCTAGTTAAAATTAGGAAAGAAGTATAAGAGAAGAAAAGGAGGCTAAGTGTTAGGTAAGGGGAAAAGGTAAGTTCATCTGAAAAGGTCTTATGTTTACTTGTAGAATAAGCCAAAAGCTTTTGTTGTTGTTCTTGGGGGTTTCTTGTACCTGGAATTGAACTCAGGATCTTGTGCTTACCAGGAAGGCACTGTGCTACTGAACTATAATCCCTGACCCTAAGCCAAAACTTTTTGAAGGAATATTTCCAGATAGCAGTGAAGAAAGCAGTCTTTGCACTGACCTACTGGATCATCCCTGTTGCACTCACTTACCTGGCCACTGGCTTTTTCTTAGCTCTCTTTCAACTAACCAGGGATCCTTTCCTTGCTCCAAGTGGGAGATGATATTTGGTTTAGAAGTGCAAAGTCCTGTTTACAAAAACAGTAATGACATAAATGTATGATAAAAATGTCTCAGAATTCAAATCCATGCTAAAGAAAGACATTACAGTATTAGTCACAGAAAGGCACAACAGACTAATAAACATTAACAGAAGATTTGAAATGTCTTCTATAACTCAATGTAGCTTCTTTTTGCTAACTCTACAATGTTGAGAATATTTTTGCAGAAATAGGATGTTGAGATCCAACTGGTACTTGAAAGGTAGATGAGCATTTCACATCACAGGAAATAGACCTTCTAAGGACAGAATTTCAATTCTTATGGATAGGTGTCCTTACCCACTGAAACCAGGCTTCTGTAATTCTCCAACATCACATCTCTGTATAAATCTCTCTGATCATTAGTCAGGCATTCCCACTCTTCCCGAGAGAAGTCTATGAATACATCACTGAACACCACTGACTCCTGAAACAACAATCATGCATATGACTTAATAAAAAAAAAAGTTTTGTGTAGGAAAGAAAAAAAAAAGATTAAAAATTAAACTTTTTCTTTTGTCATGAGTTACTGGGAAGAAAAAGATTAAGGTACAGGAAGTGAAATACAGTGAGCATATGACTATAAGAAGAGGATTTAAAAATCAAGCACCACAGAAGCACTGTACTTCCACATCCTTATGATTCCTCCAAACAAAACTGCCTGTGTTTACTGGGACACTTCTATTTAAATAAGGCAAGAAAGAGACAAAATACATCTAAGAAGAGTTTTTCAATTAAATGAAATTATTTGCACAATGCTTTGCATGATATTGGCATATAATAAGCTATTAAAACCATGTGATCTTCTTTCTTTTACTCTTTTCCCAAAGAGCTAAGAGTAAAATTTCATAATAAAAGATAAAAACAAAATATTAAAAGCACCCACAGAGGACAACCAATCACATAAAAGGCATCAAGAATCAGAGGAGCAATGCAATTCTTGAGACTATCTCTAAAAGCAAGAAATTAAATAAGAAAAATTCTTCAACAGGCTGGGAAGATGGCTCAGTAGAATAAGCGCTTCCCTGGCAAGTGCAAGGGCCTGAGTTCAAGCCTGGGTTCCGCAAAAAAGAAAAAAATTTTTTCAACAGCCTGATGACAAAATAATGCACATACAAAGACTCAAGTACAGTTTCCTGGGCCGGGCGTGGTGGCGCATGCCTGTAATCCCAGCACTCGGGAGGCTGAGGCAGGAGGATTGTTGTGAGTTCGAGACCAGCCTGAGCTACAAAGTGAGCTTAAAGCCAGCCTGAACTGCATAGCGAGACCCTGTCTCAAAAAGACAAAAAAAAAAGTACAGTTTCCTAGGAAACTACCATAAAATGTGTCCCCCTAAAATGAGGACTTAACCCAGAAAGGGGATGACACAGGATTCAGAAAATAGAAGAATGGTGGAAAAAAATCTAGGGAAAACAACCAAAAGAAAGTCTCAGTAAAGCTGTGCAGCAGACCTAGACAGTAAGATCAGCTTGGAGCAAGAAGACAAAGGAATAGGGAGAAGTTTCAGTGTTCAGAAGGAACCAATGTGTCTGCCAGATAAAAAAGACATATTGGTTGGTGACAGTGATGCTGGAGTTTTCAGAAATAAATACAGAAATGACTAATAAATGGGGTGGGAGATGCAATTAACCATAGGAAAATGAAATGGCATTTGTACTAGAATTAAGCTATGAGCTGTCTAAACAATAGTCACTACCACCACTTTCCTTAAGAATGAATTTCAATCACTTAAAAAAAAAAATTACCCAGGTACGGTAGGGTATGCCTCTAATTCCAGCACTCAAGAAGCTAAGGCAAGAGGACTGATGTGTTTGAGCTCAGCCTGCACTATATAATGAGTTCAAGGTCAGCCTGCACTATAAAGCAAAGCCCTGTCTCCAAAAAATAAAATGAATAAATAAGAAAGAAAAGAGAGAGGAAAAGAGCCAGCCAGCCATGAATTAACTTGGGAAAGAATGATGTTTCAATTATAACAACGTAGTACTATTAGCTAGGTATGCTGGCACATGCATTAGTCCCAGGACTCTGGTAGGCTGAGATACCACTGATATCAGAAGTCCAGGCTCAGCAACAGAGTGAGACCTTGTATCAAAAATTAAAAAAGACTGGGGATGTAGCTTAAAAAGAAGTGACACAATTGATTTAACTAAAAACAGTGGTATAATTCCTAATAATGTTGTGAAAAATGAAAGGTATAATAAGATAAAGGTATTAAAGAGATTTTAATGTCCCCTGTGACTTTGTAGGAAATTAGGATAATGAGTTTCAGATTCATCAAAAATAGGAGCTAGTGTATTCACAATCTAATGGCAAAGTCAGGCATGGTGGTACATACCTCAAATTTCAGTCCTCTGGGAGGCTGAGGCAGGAGGATCCCAAGTTTAAGCCTACCCTGGTTAACTTACTGACTTAGTGAGACCCTGCCTCAAAATAAAAATGAAAACGGATGGGGATACAACTCAGTGTAAAGGCCCTACTACTAAGAAAAAAGAAAAAAGCTATGACAGTGCTCTTCTTGGAGTGGCAATGAATCAAGAATGGAATAATTTTACTTTTAAAAATATTTTATCAGCCAGGCATGGCGGGCACACACCTGTAATCCCAGCTTTCTGGGAAGCTGAGGAAAAAGATCACAAGTTTGAGCCCAGTAGGCAACTGAGCAAGATCCTATTTCTTTTTTCTTTTTTTTTTTTCGGCAGAACCAGGGATTGAACTGAGGCCCTTGCACTTGCCAGGCAAGCACTTATTCAACTGAGCCATCTCCCCGGCCTCTAGATCCTATTTCAAAATTAAAAATTCAAAAAAGGGCTGAGGGTGCAACTTAGGGTAAAGGTTTTGGTTCAATCATAAGTACTAAACAAAAAAAAAAAAAAAATCATCTTAGAAAATTAAATTTGCAGATGACTACGATTCATTCTCATGTCACTACTGTGTAATGAGAATCCTTATAAAATAAATGCTTTTGCGCTGGGAAGATAGCCCGGCGGTATAAGCATCTGCCTGGCAAGTGCAAGGTCCCAGTTTCGATCCCCAAAACTACATGCTGTGCTGGCCCTGGAACCCTCGGTATGCCTTGCATGGTGCACACCTATGATCTCAGTGCTGGGGAGCCTGAGACATGGGGATCACTACAAGTCCAAGCTGTGTACTTAGTACCTATATCAAATAAATAAGATTTTAAAAGAGAATTTAAAAAATAATAAAATAAAGTGCTTTTTATTAGCCTTTTTATTTCTCATCCTATAATATTCTTGTCTCAGTTACTCTTCTCTCGTTGCTGGGACATATACCCAACACTCAAAATGAAGGAAAGGTTTATTTAGCTCACAGTCACTGGAGGTTTCAGTTCATACTCAGCTGGGTCTAGGGCAGGCTGGCACATGGCAGAGAGCAGCAGTTCATGGCAGTGGAACAGCAACAATGGCAACAGAGAGGAAGTCTGTCTCTGTCTGTCTTATATTACATTCAGGCTATCTGCCTCAGGCTGGATGGAACACTCACACCCATAATTCCAGCAGTACTAAGACTCATGATCCCAGTGGATCATGAGTTAATCTCAAACTCCAGAAATCCCCACCCTGACTGCATGAGGTTTTGGGGGGACAACTAGACGCAAACCATAACATTCTACACCTTGACCCCCAAAAGTCTCATGCATATTCCTTTGTGCAAAAGCCATTTTAGTCCATCTCTAAGAGTTGCCCAAGAACCTACAGTTTCAACACTGCTGAAAAGTCCAAGTCCCCAGTCTCCTCCAATTTCCAAGGCAAACTCAGCTGAGCCCCTATACAAAAGAAAAGTTAAACACTTCCAACATTCAAAGGCACAAGGTAGGGCCAGGGCCTGGGTTCAATCCCCAATTATGCAAAAAAAAAAAAAAAAGCAAAGGCACAATAAAGTAAACATTACCATTCCAAAAGTACATACAGCAGGATATCAAGCATTGGGACCAATACAAGTCCAAAATCCAGCGGGGCAAACATTAAATCCTGTAGGTCCATATGGAGCATCTAAAGCAATCTGTGGCAAATTGTGAGCTCCATGTGGCTCTGCCCCTAACTCTCATGGCTGCTCTCTTAGGCTGGTTTTGCTCCCTCCTTGCAGTTTCCCTTAACTGATCCACGTCCCTGGTTTTTCCAAACTTCTGGAGTTACCACTGAATAGGCTTCTCACAGCTTTATCCACTGCCCTCTCAGGGGCACACTGCCTGGCCTCCCAAGCCTTCTTCTGAAATGGAGGTGGAAGCCTTCTTAACCTCAGAACTCCTGCATTCTGAATATTCCTGCAACCAATGCCATGCAGATGATGTCAAGGTCTGCTGCCAGCTGGAACAGTAGCCAAGCTTTCTTCTCTCTTGCTGTAGGGGTCGAGTGCCTGGATTGATGAACACTCTGACTCTGATTCCCAGGAACAAATTCTCCATGCCGCCACCGTTTTTGGAATCTGGTGTGGCCACTGCTGCCATTCTGGAACATGGGTTCTGCAGCTTCCTCCTCAAAGCAAGTCTCTCTCCCTTAAAACTCTGAGGCTGCAAAGAGTAGAGACCTGCTGCCTTCAGTAATGCCCTCAGGCCATCCTTCTGATTTTCTGGTTCCTTCCCAGCAACTGAGATCTTCTCAGCTCTATCTTTACATTCCACAGCATTCCTGGTGCTTCCTTTCTAGCTAAACTCACAACATTTAAAATCATCTTGCTGTACTCTTTGCTCTTGATTTCAACACAAACATGGCTAAAAGCCCCCAGTAACAGCCATGCTACCAGCCCATTATTTGGCTGCTTTGAAATATCTTTTGAAAGATTAATCAGTCCACCATGCTTAAACTCAGTCTCAGACAAAGTCTCTGGATACAAGCAAAATTCAGACAAACTCTGAACCAAGCCATAGCATAAATCATCTGGAGTCCAACAACTAATGCAGTCCTTCTTGCCAGAAGAAACCTCCCCAGCCTGGGCTTTACAGCTTCCCCAGCATGAGGCTTTGGGGGGACAACTAGACACAAACCATAACAATTCTATTACAAAAATATAAATGTCTAAAGGCAAAATAAAGCTTTATACCACTGTTTTTAGTTAGATCAAGTGTCAGAACTTTACTTAGGCTGGAGGTGATTTAAAAAATTCCCTAATAGAGCAGGGGAGACAGCTCAGTAGAATAAGCACTTGCCTGGCAAGTACAGGGTCCTGAGTTCAATCCCCAGTACCGGAAAAAAATAAATAAATAAAGATTGATGACCCTGCAATTCTATTGCATGGAACTGAACCAAATGAGTGACACAACAGAAACTTCTCCTTTTCATCACTCTGAGGAATAGAAAAAAAAATTCCCTCAGATTAGCCCAACTTTGATAACCATGCATGCTTCAACTGTAAATTCCTTTGTTCCTGAGCTATAGGAATATGATGATGAACAATCTAGACTCACACAGTGCCATTCTTGATATCAATTTTTCATGCCTTCTGGAGTATCAGAATAACAAGCAATCAGTAGTTAAGTCTCTCAGAAACGCTGCATAAGCCTCTCATAGCAGCTAATGCATGTAATCCCAGCACACAGGAGGCCGAGACAGGAAGATCACTGAGAGTTTGATGCCAACCTGGGCTACACAGTGAGCTCAAGATCAGCCTGTGTTATATAGTGAGATCCTGCCTCAAAAAACTTACTAAATAAGCAAATAAATAAACAAAAATTTTAAGAAAAGCTTCACAAGCCAGGAAATCTTGCCATCTATAAACAATAAAATTGAATAAAATCAAACCACATAAACACATATTTTCCTACTTGAAAATCATTTTATGAAGTTTCTGGTTTTTCCCTATAAGTTTAACCTAATCATTTCCATCCCACCAAATCACTGTCCAAATAAAAGAGATCCATTTACAATGTGGGAAACATACTTTTGATTTATCAAGATTTCTGGCTCAAGGGCTTGGTGCATGAACATGTAAATTTCAATGAAAAGGAGGGGTAAATTACTGTGGGCTCTCAGTTGTTGAGGAGTATCCTGAAAGGGGACACCAGTAACCAGTGTTTAAAAAGTTCCAAACCTAATCCAGAATAAACCTTTTTAAAATTGTTTTATTTTAAGGAAATGGGATCATGGAGTCAGACAGATAGCTCAGAGGCATAAGCACCTGCCTGGCAAGCATAAGGACTCAAGTTCAATCCCCGGCCCAACATGCCATGCAGTCTCAGTCCCAGATGAGAGCTCCTACCTCCACCTTGCAGCCCCAGAACCAGGTGTGGTGGCACATGCCTGTAATCCCAGCACTCGGGAGGTTGAGCCTGGAGGATCTCTGCAAGTTCAAGACCAGCCTGGAGTCTATAAAAGTGAACACAAGGCTAGCCCAAACTGCAGAATGGGACCCTGTCTCAAAAAAAAAAGGGCCGGCCAGATAGCTCAGTGGACTAAAGTGTCTGCTTAGGCAGAGTGCAGCGGCTAGGGCTCCATCCCAGGCATGCCATGCCATCCCCACCCCAGGGGGCGCTGAGACATTGAGACTGGACATGGTAGCACATGCCTGTAATCCCAGGGCTTAGGAGGCTGAAAACAAAGAGAATCATGAGTCCAATTTACATAGTGAAACCCTGTAGATCCTGTAGACCCTGTCCTAAATACATTAAATAAAGAAAAAAGAAAGAAAAGGGAAAGAAGGAAGGAAGGAGGGAAGGAAGGAAATCTCACTATGTTGCCAAGGCCAGCCTCAAACTCCTAGGCTCAAGACAGCCTCCTTGACTTAACATCTGAAGTTGCTAGAACTACAGACACCAGGCACATGCCACCATTTTCAGCTTTCAATTAGACCATTTTTATATTAAGTGATTCACAATTTTTAAAAAGCATTCTTTAAAACTGATCAAAATTTTTCTGATGAACTTTAAAACTGCACTTTAAAATTCCTATTAAAATTTCTTTTTAAGAAACCTGTACTTGGTTAGCAACAATTTTCTAATGATTTTTTTTTTCTATAGGTATTTCTACCAACAGAGAAACTTTTGAGTTAACTTATTAAAGATTCTTTCCTTACAGCAGGGGTAAGAGTACTTTTGCATTGCTTTGAACTAAATTTGAAGGGTTTGGTTAGGTTTTTCTGTTTGTTTTGATACGGGGAATTGAACACAGGGCCTTCACACTGAGCATCACCCACCCCAGCCCCACTTTTTTGAGGCAAGGTCTTGTAAGTTGTTATGTTCAGGCCAGACTGAAACTTGGAATCCTCCTGCCTCAGCCTCTCAAGAGTATTGGGACTACAGGTGTGCACACCATGCCCAGCTAAATTGTTTTTCAAGGCAAAAAGTCTCATAACAAGGAAAAGTAATTGTGTATATATGTACTAGAGGTAAAAAAGATTCTATTTCAGTAAAAGAAAACAGTATCTCACCTGAGCCATGGCTTTGATATTTGTAGAAAATGACCTCCTCTGAGTTCCTGTTTGAAAGAGGACAGACCTGAGAGAGGTAAAAGAAGATATATCAAACTCCTCTTGCCTCACAGAAACCATAATGCTAATTCCCCTGTGTTCAACCCTCATAAACACTTGGGGCCATCGGTGAGAAGAATTAGAAAACCTTTCACCATCATCAATTCTATAGAGTCAGGCGTTGGTCTGGAACTGCCTAGATTTGGGTAGGATGGACAAGGCCTGGAGAATGAATGTTTGCAAACAAACAAATGTATACATATACAAAGATATAAACATCACAGTTTTGATCAAAGCATATTATATACATATGATAGACACTGCTGTTTTTATTTAATAGATCTTGAAATAAATCTGAACTAATACATACTATGATGATACAAAATTGTCCTTATAACTACATTGTGCTCCATGAAATATTTACTAAGCCAATCTATAGGCACTGATCCTTCGAGTTGTTTTCTCTTTCTTTTTTTTTTTTTTTTTTTTTTTTTTTTTTTTTTTTTTGTCTTTTTGAGACAGGGTCTCACTATGCCGTTCAGGCTGGCCTTAAGCTCACTTTGTAGCTCAGGCTGGTCTCGAACTCACAACAATCCTCCTGCCTCAGCCTCCCGAGTGCTGGGATTGCAGGCATGTGCCACCACGCCTGGCTTGTTTTCTCTTTCATTATAACAAAGTTACAATAAACATCCTAGTGCATGTATCATTTTATCTGGATAGTATATGAATTTTGATTAATCCCTAAAAGTATAACTACTCAAAGGTTTTACACATTTTAAATTTGGGTTTATAGCAATCAAACTAATTTTCTTTTCTTTTTCTTTAATGTATTTGGTAGAGGGGCTCACTATGCAGCTTGGACTCCTAGTGATTCTCCTGTTTTTCAGCCTACCCAGCGATGGGATTACTGGCATGTGCCACCATGCCTGATCTCGGTGGCCAGCTCAGCACACCCGGGGGCAGCGCCAGCATGGCATGTGGTGTCAGGGATCAAACCCTGATCTCTACACTTTTCTAAGCAGGCACTTAGTCCTCTGAGCTATTTCACCAGCACTAAACCAAATTTCCATAAACCTTAGGTTGCACAATCTGGTCCCAAGTCCTGAGAGAAAAATAATTATCTTGACTAGTTTGAGAAGATTAGGGTATTAAAACATCTTGGCTTAACCTAATTGAAACTCCTAAAATGAAACAAAGTAGTATTACTGACCCAGAAGTCTAATATTTTCTATCAGGAAAGATATATCAGCTACCTCATTAACTTACAAATAGAAAATTTCAGATACTTCATAGTTCTTCACAGAAACTTGTGGCTTGGAATTTGAATGAAAGGTATAAGTATAAACTAGTGGTTTAAAAATATATAAAGAAAGGCTGGGCGTGGTGGCGCATGCCTGTAATCCCAGCACTAGGGAGGCTGAGGCAGGAGGATTGTTGTGAGTTCAAGACCAGCCTGAGCTACAAAGTGAGCTTAAGGCCAGCCTGAACTGCATAGAGACCCTGTCTCAAAAAGACAAAAAAAAAAAAAAAAAAAAAAAAAAAAAAAAAAAAAATATATATATATATATATATATAATATATATATATATATATAAAGATAGGTATATTGAGAAATATTTATGTACTTTTAGCTCTCACCACTAAAATTTGCCAATATAATTGACACTCCTTGAAGAAACTGCTGATTCCAAGACTGGAGGAGGTAAAATACAAGATAACCTTGCAGTATCTCATGGAGCCAAAACTTAAGAATGCTAAGCAACAATAGCAGCAGCAGAAGGCACACTGAGAGAATGCCTCAGGAGCCAGCTTAACAACCAAATCTGGGCAACAAAATAAATAATGATAATAATGGATTAAAATTTATATAATAGGCTGGGGAGATAACTCAGTGGCATAAGCAACTGCCCAACTTTGATACCTGGTACTGGAAAAAAAAAAATCATGTACTAAAATAGCCATAATTCTATAAATTTTAAATATACACGTGGAGAAGATGAGACAGCTCTTCCTTATACTAGAATTTATATTAATAAATGTAGAATAACAGAAAAAGAAATCAACATTAATCAAACAGGATTTTTGTACATCCTCAATCTCAGAAAACAGTAAGTAAAAAGGGAAAAATAAGCATTCTTTTATAGGAGAAATCTGTCAAAACCCTACTGTAGCAAGTGATAAAGGTTAACATCAGCAAAAATCGGATACAGTGATACTATATCTCTGATATGACACAGTAAGCATGGTATACCATTTCTGTGATCTTGCAGTCTAAATTTAATTAAAAAATAAAAACATAAGACAAGCCCACACTGAAAGACATTTTACAAAACAACTCATCAGTGTTATTTCAAAAGAATCAAGATGATGAAAGAAGAATACTACAACACTATCTCAGAAAACTAATGGGAAAACTAATGAGACAAGATAAACTAATGTGGGACCATGGATTGACTCCTGGCACAGAAAAGTACAACTGGCAAAACTGAGTAAGGTCTGTAAATTAGTTAAGTTTTTATTAGTGTAAATTTCCTGGTTTTCATAATTGTTCTCAGGCAACTCAAAAATTGTGTATCTTTATACTATGTTCATCATATGAATAAAACTTTTAAAACAAAAAAATATCAAAACAGAGAAAACTAGCAAAAACACCAGAGTGGATACGTCAAAAAAGAGGATATCCAAATGGCCAATAAACACATGAAAAAGATGCTGAATAACATTATACATCAAGAAACACAAATTCAGCTGGGTGTGGTGGCGCATGCCTGTAATCCCAGCACTCGGGAGGCTGAGGCAGGAGGATTGTTGTGAGTTCAAGACCAGCCTGAGCTACAAAGTGAGCTTAAGGCCAACCTGAACTGCATAGTGAGACCCTGTCTCAAAAAGACAAAAAAAAAAAAAAAAAAAAAAAAAAAAAAAAAAAAAAAAAAAAAACACAGATTCAAACTATAAAAACCCACTGTACAACAAAAGAGATTACAGTATAAAATAATGGATAGCAAGTGGAGTAACTGGAACTCTCACATTGCTGGCTGGAGTGAATACTGGAGTAATCGCATGAGAAATGGGTTTTTCTTATTAAATATGCACCTACCTTATAATCTATTTGTTCTAAGTACTGACCCTACAGAAAAGCTTTCATATATTTACCAAAAACATGTTAGGCTGTTCATGCAGCAACATAATTTCCAATAGTCGCAAATCAGAAATTACTCAAATATTCATCAACAGTGTAATCAATTAATATGTTGTAATATATCCCAAAATGTAATGAGAACTATAGTAACTACAATTACACTGGACAGCATGGATAAATTTCATAAAAACAATATGGAAAAATAGGAGCTAGGGATAGAAGCGTACATGCTATATTATTCCATATTCACACATAAAGAAATACAGATATGAGACAAAAGCCTAATGTCCCAAGGGAGCGGGGAACAATAGATAAGAGCCCAGGGAGAGCCGCTGTCTCTCACTCGTAAATCCGGACAAGCTGGGATTCAAGGCTGCAGCTTCTCCAGCTGGCGCACAGTTCTTTCATCCCCTGCTGGGATGTTAACGGCTAGCATTTGTGTGGACCTAGTGTTAGGCAAATGGTGGAAGTTGATAGAGATAGTAGTTTGTGTTCACCTAAGTAATTATGCATTCCTTAGCCTGCCTTTAGCCCTCAAAAAATGTAAGATGTTCCTGAGGCTCTGGGCTCAGTTTTTTTTAATGAGCAGAATATATTTATTGAGGGAAAGAAAGCTCCTGTCTGAAAGAGGGACCGGAGGGGGGCCCAAGCAGGTGGTCCTCCACTCTGGGCTCAGTTGGAGACTTACATCAGTGAGACCTCTGAGGCTATATTTATCGGGTCTTTCGTCATTTCTTTTGGCACTGACTCATAACATACAACACACACATACATGAATACAAAAATGTATAAAACTTATCCCAGCACTCGGGAGGCTGAGGCAGGAGGATTGTGAGTTCGAGACCAGCCTGAGCTACAAAGTGAGCTTAAGGCCAGCCTGAACTGCATGAGACCCTGTCTCAAAAAGACAAAAAACAAAAACAAAAACAAAAAAAAAAACAAAGTATAAAACTTATAAGAATGCTAAACAGTGATTGTGGAAAAGATGACTGAGGCAGGACATAAGGGAACCATCTGGGATCCTTGCAAATGTAAGAGGGCCAGAGATGTAGTTCAGCAGCACAGTGCCTGCCTGACAAGCTGCACAAAGTCCTTTAAGAGACTGTCACAAACCTGCATATTTATGATTAGTGCGTTGTACTACTTACTTGTATATGCTACAGTCTTAACAATGTTTTTGGTAGGAATATACAGCAACAAGATTTTCAAACATTACCATGAAATTGTAAATTCATTCATCCTCTTTGGTATATATTTTGCACTATTTAGTACAATGGGAAATATCATATAATCTGACAATTCTACTGTCAGATAAACTCATGCATGTGCACCCTATGTAAAAGAAAATTTGAGGCAGCATTGTTTATAAAATTTTTTAAAACTAAATCAAATTTCCATCATCACTAGAGGGGATAAGTAAGAACAGTGTACTAAAAATATAAAATACAACATAGCAAAGAACTGGAATGAAACACTCATATCTAACAAACGAATCTCACAAACATAGTTGTATATATAATCACAATAAAAGGTAAAAGACAACAAGACAATTCTCCTAGGTTCTAAAAAGGGTGAAAACTACAGTATCATATCATGCTTGAAGAGATGTACATACACAGACATAATAAAACTTTACACATACCTATAATGAAGACTTTCGGCTACAGAAAACCCACACCCAAACTAACAGGGCGACACACCTAGGGTCTCAAAAGGTCACCTAACCACAACCGCACATTTAACAGTGGGTCACTCAATCACAAAAACATTGTCACAAGTAAGGCACACCAGCACCTGGTCAAGGTCATGATCACAACCACGACAAGTATTATTACCACCTGTACTTTTGCACATAGTCATGTCACACAATCATGCACCACTACGAGGACAAACTACATAGTAACATCCAGTCACAAGCTCCCCCAGGTACGCACACAAAGCCGCACGTGGTCATCTCTCTCACACACACACCCCAACACAAAATCTGCACCAGTATTAGGATTAGAAACAAATACCAATCATAAAAAGTTTGATATTAGCACACAATCATTCATCACAAACCATCACACAACCCCAACTATGCTATTATAACCTTGACTCCACCTTTGTTCAAAACTAATGCTCCGGCTCCAGCTCCGCCCTACCCTCAGGTTACTCACCTAGGCCTTCCAAGGTTCTCTAAAGAGGCACTACCCAGCAGAACACTGAGGTAGTTCTCTGTGCAATCCCAAGGATCCCGCCAGCGCGTGACTGTAAAGCCGAATTCCCGCGAGAGGCCGAGAAGTCTTCTGGGAAATGTAGTGAGAGACGTGCGGGGGAGTCCAAGATGGCTCCCGCTATGCAGGTTTCTATCAGCGGTTATTTGAGGCCGGGTGACCATAATTACACATCACATTAAAACACACCCTGAGGGATTCACAGAATCCAAGCTCAGTTTCCAGTCATGATTGCCAAAGAAGGCTACAACAGTGCGTTACTGATGCGTTCATTCTCCGAACCCTCCCTGCTGGAAGAGGCGATATTTGCATAGGAAGGTAATACGCATCATTGAGCCTTCTGGGAAATGTAGTTCGGAGTGGGAGAAACGGATACCTCACTATTTAAAAATGATTTTAAGCCGGGCATGGCGGCGCAGGCCTGTAATCCCAGCACTCGGGAGGCTGAGGCAGGAGGATTGTTGTAAATTCGAGACCAGCCTGAGCTACAAAGTGAGCTTAAGGCCAGCCTGAACTGCATAGTGAGACCCTGTCTCAAAAAGACAAAATAATAATAATAATAATAAATAAATAGGGCCGGCGGTATAGCTCAGCGGACTAAGCGCTTGCTTAGGTAAGCGCAGGGACCAGTGTTCGATCCTTGGTTCCCCCAGCCGCGCCGGCCCCGCCTTCGGGTGCGCTGAGCCGGCGATGCAATCCGGGCGCGGTGGTGTGCGCCTGTAATCCCAGCACGTGGGAGGCAAAAAGCAGGAAGATCGCTATGAATGTGGGCTGCATGCATAGTGAGACCCTGCACCAAAAAAAATAAAATAAAATAAAATAAATAATAAATAAATAAAAATAAAAATAAAAGTGATCTTTCAGAGATATGCTTTTGCTGAGACTTGGCTCGGGAATAGTGGACCCTTGAAATGTGGAGGCAGACACTTCTTGGCGCACAGTTTCAGGCTCGGGAATTTCTAGGGGTGCTAGTGGACCCTTGAAATGTGGAGGCAGACACTTCTTGGCACACAGTTTCAGACTTTGGGAATGAAGTTGGGTTTAGTATTCCTTGGTGCATAATGCTTGTAGGAAGAGGTTGTGAGACCCAAAGGTGGTAAGAGAGGCTTGAAAAGGTGGAGAGAAGAAAACTAACTGCCAAGTGACTGGGGCAGTTAAAGGGAAAAATCCATTAAATGTTTGACAAGTTCATGGAGGCAAAGAGAGAATATGAAGAAAAAAAAATTTTTTTTACTAGTAAGAATGAACACTTACATATATTTACCCCCAAATGTAGAAATCTAACCATATACAGCATTGTAGCAGGAGCATGCTGTGAAATTTTTTTTCTTGTGTCTTTTTTTTTCATTTATTACCCTTTATTTAAAGAAAAAAACTTTTATTTGAAAGACAGGATAGTAATAATTGGTATGTCATGACAAGAAGTACATATTTAGAAGACCAGAATGACAGACATCCCAAGTGTGACACTTCTATTACACATTGCTATCTTCAGTGCAGTTGCTTGGTTCACAGGTGTCAGCATATATAGTTAGTCAGGGTGAGAATCTTACCAATTAACTGCTAGTTTCAAAAACCTGCTGATGTTTCTCAGGATCATTGCCTTACCCATCTTGTGCGTATAAATGTATGGCTTTGCCCCTGTCATCTTTCCCAGCTTTTCTCCTTGCCCTCTCCTCATTGTCTAATCCTCAAGTTCTCACTTTCCTTTTAATTGTGTTATACCTTTCTATTTGTATTTCTTCTTTTGAGTACTTATACTAGGAAGACTATACGATATTTACACATTTGGGTCTGGTTTATTTCACTTATAAGTATATCCTCAAGTGGCATCCACTTAAATATGAAAGCTTCAAGTTTATCATTCTTTTTAGCTAAGTAATAATCCATTGTATAAAAATACCACATCTGTTTCAACCATTCCTCAGGTGACGGGCATTTTGGTTGTTTCTAAGATTTGACTATCACAAATTGTGCTGCTATAAACATAGGTACACATATCACTATGATATGATGTTTTCAGTTCCTCCAGGAAAATTCCCAGTAGGGAATTAGCTGGCTTGAATTGCATTGTCAGTCGTAGTTTTTTAAGGAGTCTCCACACTGATTTCCATAATGGTAGCACCAGTCTACAGTCCCACCAGCAGTGGAGAAGGGTTCCCTTTTCCCCACATCCTTTCCAACACTTGTTGTTGGTTGATTTCTTTATGATAGCCATTCTTTCTGAGGTGAGATGGTACCTCAGTGTTGTTTTAATTTGCATTTCATGGATGGCTAGTGATGTGGAGTAGAAGGCCTTATTCTTAACTTTCTAAAGATGGAAACACCCTGGTACTGAAAAAAAAAATTCAGTAAAGATGGAAACAAACTAAATGTCCATCAAGAAATTAGCAGATAAGGGGCCAGGGAGATGGTTCAGTGGAATGAGTGCTTCCCTAGCAAGCTCAAGGGCCTGAGTTCATCCCCAGTTCCGCAAAAAAAACAAAAAGAAAGAAAAAAGAAATTAGCAGATAAAAAAATTATGATATAAAAATTATGGTATATACATACTGCACTGTCCTTGCCACTTTCTGAAGCAGTCCTTTTTTCAGCAGTTCTGGAAGTCCTCTTTTATGTTTTTGGTTTTGCTGTTGTGGCTGCCTCACTGTGCTGAACTGAGTCAAAATATTTCCATTTTATGGTCATTTGAAGACTCAGAAATTGACTTTGCCAGATCTAGTGAATAAGGTGGATGATAACATAACATATTTCTATAAGCTTGCCTTTCACAGAATGAAAGCAATCCTAAGAAGGAAGTCCATAACTGTGAATGCCCACATCACAAAAACAGAACAAGCTGAAATAAATAATATAGTTGAAGGTCCTAGAAAAATAAGAACAATCCAACCCTAAAGCTAGTACAAGGGTGAAGTTTTTTAATATATCAAGGATAGAAATTATAAAGAATACAGCAATCAATGAAATTGAGCTCTCCCCAAAAGAAAAACAATGAACAATCAACAAATCAGAGTTGGTTCTTAGAATGAATAGGCAAACCCTTAGGCAAATTAAGGAAAGAGACAAAGAGAGAGAGAGAGAGAGAGAGAGAGAGAGAGAGAGAGAGATCCATATAATTAGAAATGAAAAAAGTGAAATCACAACAGATAGGGCCAGAGTCAAAAAGATTGTTAACAACCACTTCACAAATCTGTACACTAATAAACTAGGCGATTCAGAAGAAATAGATTCCTAAATACATATGAATTACCAAAACTGAAACAAGAATATTGTGAAATGCTGAATAATTCAATAACAGGCAATGAAATTGAAGCAGTAATTAAAAACTAATAAAACTTCTGGTTGGATGGATTCACTGATGAGCTCTATCAAAATGAAGATCTAACGTTAAAGATCCTCAGGTTCTTTAATGAAATTGAAAGGAAAGGGGTATTCTTCAAGTCACTCCTGGAAGCTAACATTACTCTGATTTTAAAACCACACAGGTATCTAACCAAAAAAGAGAACTACAGAACAATCACTCCAGTGAATAGAGATGCAAATATTTTCAGCAAGATGACATTATCCTCTACATGAAAGACTACAAAAAGCCAAGAAAAGACTTAGAATTAATAACCAAATTCAATAATATAGCAGGATATAAAATCAATACACAGAAATCAACAGAGTTCCTGTACACCAATAATGAACCCACTGAGAAAGAAATTAGAGAAAAAGCATTATTCACATTAGCACCAAAAAAAAATCATTTAGAAAATTACCTATGAAAGTGAAAGACCCCCTATGACAAAAACTACACTATTATGAAAAACAAAATTGAGGAAATCAGAGAATGGAAAGATTCCTGCATAAGAAAAACCAATATAGTCAAAATGTGCATGCTTTCAAAATTGATATTTAATGCAAACACAATCAAAATACCAACAGCATTCTTCACAAAACTCGAAAAAAAGAATCTTAAAATTCACATGGAATGAGAAGAGACCCAGAATAGCAACAGTAAGACCAAAGAGGGAGACATTACAATCCTGGACTTGAAATTATAAAACAATGCTACAATGATTAAAAATAGCATGGTACTATTGCATTATCTGTCTAGTATGAAAAACTGAAAGAGTAAATAACATCCAATATGTACAATAGATATTGTAAAATGGGAAGAAACTGCCTAAAGGAA
>PVKA01016872.1:0-47017 GCA_004027165.1 Ctenomys sociabilis | reverse complement strand
TCAAACTTGAAAGAGAGTTTTGCAGGGTATAGTAGTCTGGGCTGGAATTTGTTTTCGTGTAGGACTTGAAGAACTCTGCTCCATGCTCTCCTTGCCTTCATTGTTTGTGTAGAGAAGTCGGCTGTAATTCTGATGGGTTTTCCTTTGAATGTGAGCTCCTTCTTCTCTCTAGCAGCTTTCAGTATATTATTTTTGTGTTCGATTTCTGCGATCTTAACTATTGTATGTCTCGGTGTGTTTCTACTTGGGTTGAGGTTATTTGGTGTTCTGTATGCTTCAGTGACCTGAATGTTGGATTGTTTCCTCATATTTGGGAGGTTTTTTGCAATTATTTCTCCCCAAATTCTTTTCATGTCATTTGTATTGACTCCTTCATTCTCGTTGATACCAATTATTCTCGCATTGTTCATTCTGGCTTCATCCTGCAGGTGATGGATTATTTTTTCCTGCATTCTCATTGTTTTTAAGAGATCCTTTCTCACCTTTTCACTAGCTGCTCTGGCATCTTCATGATCTGAAACTCTGTCTTCACTTTCACTCAGATGGTTTTGTAGACTCGTGATTGCTATTTTTGGTTCTTCTATATCTCTTTGACTGTGTTTCATGTGTTCTATTTCTTTTCTGTATTGCTCATTCAAGGAATCCATCATATTTCTGATCTCCTCGATTTTTTTTATCCATGTCTTCTTTAGAGGTAGTTACTAATTCTTTTTCTGCTGTGTTTCTTCCAAGTTGGATTTCCTCTGTATATTTCTGGACTTGTTTCAGTATTTCAGATCCTATGACTTCAAAAAGTTCTTTTTTGATTTCAGAACTTATTTCTGCTTTGAGTTCTTCATGATCTTTCTGCTATTGTTTCTTTGCTTCAGATGCTGTTAATTCATATATATCAGTTGGAATAGTGCTCTCTGCCTTTGCTCTGGGTGAGCATCGTTTTTCCACCCAATGTTTCTGGAATTCATTCTTTATTTCAGATACTATGTATTCAGATATTTCTTTTTTAATTTGGGGAATTACTTCTCATTTTATTTCCTCTATAGCTTTCTGCTGTTGTTCCTTTGCTGCTGTATCTGTTAGTTCATTCGTTGCCCCTGAGCTAGTGTCCTCTGCCCTTCCTGATGGACTTGAGGTCTGGGATTGCATTTTTCCCCTTCCCTTTGTCATTTTGTATGGCATTGATCTTTGACCTTTGGTGTAGAGCTTTGGTGCAGCTATAACCTTAGCTTGTTATGAGATTTGGGTGCCAGTCTATTAAGTTTGAGATTTTCCAGGTATGCCTATCCTGGGTCTAGCTGTTGTGTTCAGTTCCTTTTTTGCTGCAGCTCCTTTGGTTCCCCTCTGTTGGTTCCTGGGGTCAGCCCTCCTGTGTCAGGCAGGTCGTTCCCCAGGTGGGTGGGCCTGGGCTTCGGTGGGTCTTCTGGGCTCACAAAAGGATAGTGGATGATCTTATTCACTGAGTAGGCTGTACTGAGCTGGCCAGCTTGTGCTGGGTCCAGGTCTACAGGCCATAACCCGAGAATGCTGGGAAAAGTCCCTCTTGTACAGTGGGCCTGTAGCCCTCACTCACAGGCCAGGCTGTGCTGGGCTTTGGTCCATAGCGTGGGACCGTGGATTGCTGAGAAATGTCCCTCCGGCATGGCAGGCTTGGAGTTCTCACTCCAGGCCGACCTGCACTGGGTCTGGGGCTGTGGGGTGGGACCGGTAATCACCTGGAAATGTTTCTCTGGCACAGTGTGCCTGGAGCTCTCACCGGGCCACGGGGGGTGGCGGGCAGGTAATCCCTGGGAAATGTATCTCAGGCATGATGGGCCTGGAGTTCTACACTCACTGACCTTTCATGCCCAGAGAATCGGGGAAATTCCCACTCAATCAGTGGGCTTTAGCTCAGGGGATCTGGCGATGTGTTGGTGAGTGGGTCCTCAGGTTTCAGGCCAGTCACTGGCTTGGAGGGGTTGGGGACAGGGATCCGTGAAGCGCGCATGGGAAGAAGCCAAAGGTTCTCCCTCACACTCACCACACTCTCACTGATCTGGGAAGCCTGGTGAGTCCTGCAAATTCGCTCTCGCTGGGAGAGCTTGGTGCGGGATCCACAAGGCTGCTGGAGTCAGCCACTGTCTCAGGCTGGTCTCTGGCTGGGCGGGCGTGGGTGGGATGGAGGAAGATGGCGGAGTCGGCCGCGCTGTCTCGGCCGGTCTCTGGGGCTGGGCGGGCGGGCGCGGGCGGGATGGAGGAGGATCTGTAGGATTTTTTTTGGCAGAATTCAGGCCCTTGCTCTTCCCAAGGAAGCACTTATTCTATTGAGCCATCTCCCCGGCCTCTCCACTGTAGGATTTAGAGTTATGATCTCACCATGCCAAATTATCAAATAGTCTGGGTCTTATTTCTTAAATATCTTTTTAATGCATACCCATTCTCCTCTGTTCCTTCTAAACCTCATCACCTGGGCATCTAGAGAGTACATTCTCACTGAGTCTGAAACCTGTTTCTCTATAGTGCTGCCAGAACAATCTTTGAAGATACAAAAAGAATCTAATATCATGTCAACTCTGTTCCATGCCTAAATCCTTCTACTCTCCTTGATGTACTGAGAGACATTCCACATGCAATCCAATGGCTCTATGTCTCTGACTTGCCTCTTCAGACTTTCTCCCTCATTTTCACTGTTCTAACTACTCTGTCTTGTGAGCTCCTGCTTGACCTTTGCACTTACCTTGTGGGTTTCCCCAATTTTCCATGACCATAGGCAACATCACAACCAAGGATCTGTTGAAGCATGAATTCTTGGGTTTCTTTCGCTGGTCAGCTTCTTCATATAGTAAGCCCAGGATGGTTCCAGGAATCTACTCCTGACAAGCCCAAATGATGAGCATACTGCCCCAGGGACAGTGTGTGGGGAAGCAGGGTTCCAATCTTTGCTCACAAGCTTTCCTGGGAATACGGCCACAACCTTCATAATCAAGGTCCAGTTTCCCACTTAATATACTAGTAGCCCAAGTTTCATGCCCTGCATGCCTGCACAGAGCCCTGCCATGGCTTTGTGTGCATATTTCTAGCATCAGAAGTCAATTCCTGTTGGCAGGCAGGGTTAGTATTTTGCATCCTTTGTTTCCATAGTTCCTGACAATGAGTATTTTTACATAACATAATGAATGTTTCAATCCCAATGTGTTGCTATTAATTTTGCGTATCAAAATTAAATAATTTAGATGCAAAAAATAGCCTGTTGTGTTACTTCTAATATGTAGATAAGGTGTGATATGCTCTGAATGCCTTTCCTACTTCTTTGTGAAAACATGTAGTAGATGTTTTGAGAAAAATTGTACCAAGGAAGAAAAGAAATTTCTACTTTGCAGTTTTTGTAAGCATAAAAAATCAACATAGGTTTAGTGGCTAAATCACATTGGTCCATTTAGCACCATCGGTAAATAATGCAAGTTAAAAGCAGGGAAATATATTTAGCAGACATATCAAAATGTCTGTAAAGAAGTATCACACACACATGCACATACACATATGCCCTAATGCACCTACAATATTTAAATGGCAATGGAATACCCATCTCTGACAAAACTAAATATAAAAGGAGGACACAAATGAAGAACGATTTTGTATCTGTATGTAGAAAATAGGATAGATATACAGCTACTTTCTTAATTCAATGAGAAGAAAACATTTGTATTAATAGTGTTTGCATCTTATACTATGAATAACCACAACAAAGACAACAATGTGCAATGTATCAATTATTGAAACTGTCCTACTAATTGGTTCTGAAACTGTCTCATCATTTGTTTCTCAATAAAATTAATTAAAAATAACATATGCCCCTGACACACACACACACACACACACACACACACACACACACAATCCCTTGTGTCTTGCCATTATAGTTAATGTATAATTGAACAAATGATATTGACAAGGAATGTTTCTTTAAGTAAAAGTGATGCAAGATTGATACTAAAATTCCATTTTTCATATGATAAACATTTGTCATGTATTATGTGGATGTATATGCCTAACAAAATGATAGGTGAGGCATATGTCTATTTAAATGACAGTATTAAAAATCAACTATAAGACAAGTCAATGTATATAACATACTGAATAACATTTCACAAAGTTAGCAGCGTATTCACTTCCTAGAAACAACTGAGGAAGGATGACTATTTCAGGGAGGGATAAATTTGTTCATTTATTTATTTTTTAGCCACTTCATCCCACCCTGAGGGTGGGGCTGGCATAGCATGTGGTGCCGGGGGTTGACCCTTGGTCCTCTTGGCTGCCTAAATTTACCTAAGCAGGCTCTTTAGATCATTGAGCTATCTTACCAGTTTGAGGAATAAATTTAATTAAGAATTTGAATGATGAGTAGAATTTTGATGATTGCAAGTGGAACTAGAATGCAGAAAAGGACTAGCTGTTGCCAAAAGAAAAATAATTTGTGTTGTGATGTGAAACTTAAAGACTTGCATGGACTGGGACATATCGAGATACACAATTATTCGCTGCTTAGTTCAGTTCTCTTGACTCTTAGGAGGCTATGGAATCTCTTTCTAAGATTCAGAGCCTCACCCCAGGATGTGGTCCTGAGTTCTAACCCCATGTCCTCTGCCATGCTTCTCTTGCATAGCTGCTGTGACATCAGTCACAAACTCCCTTTCCTCCAATCTTTTTCTAGATGTTGACAAGTAGTTTGTTGCATCTAAATAAAACTCTCTATTGTCATCATGTGGGAAAAAATATATTTTTAAATACTGCTCTTCACCAAGAGGCATGTCTACAAAGTCCTTTTGAACATCCTTCTTGCTGGTCTGTAAGATTTATTTTGTTGGTCTCTTGGCACAGTACCATCAGGAGGTTATGTTTTGTCAAAAGATGTCAGCTGGGGTTCTGCTCAAATTCTTATTTTCTTAGTATTACTGAGAACAAAGCTCACATCCTTCCAAATGCCAATCATGCCTTTTGCTTGGCCAACCAACTGGTAGCACTTATGGACCCCAATTATCTCAAAGAAGTAGTAGTACAATAAGATATCATTATCTAGACTCTCAGATCACTGGAAATTAAAGTCTAACAGCTCTCCTGGGCAGGCATTAGAGAACAGAAGAGATGCTGAGCCTCATTAGGGAACAACTATACCAGGTAGGGGCAAGATACAAAACAGAGTATTGCTTCCAACACTGAAATCAGACTGTATGACTAGGGAGATAGCTTGGTGGTCTAAGAGCCTGCCTAGCAAGCACAAGGACCTGAGTTTAATCCCCAGCACTGCATGCCGTGTTGGCCCCAGAACCTCAAGTGCTCTTAGCCAGCCACCAAATCCAGGTTTGGTGGTGCATGCCTGTAATCCCAGTGCTTGGGAGGATGAGACAGTTGGATCACTATGAACCCAAGCTTCATATAACGCTATACCAAATAAATATCTTAATAAGATATTTAAAAAAAAATAACAACAGTCTATTGCTTATTCGACTAATCTTCTCTTTGTATTCTATTCAATTCATTTTGTTTAGCCAGTGCCTTGGAGAATCCATCTGAAGCAAAAGAAAGTTAATATAGGGCACTAGGGAACCTGAGAGGCTGGATAGTTATAGGTGACTTTAGAGTCTCACCCACACCTCAAACCTCTCATTTCTGTACAGCTGCCAGTACCTGATCTTTGTACCAGGGATTTCTTTAGCTTGTGGAGGACGTTTTGCTGCCAGTATGATAAATCAGACTATCACAGAAGTAGCAATCCTAGGAAAGAGCTAGGATACTTGACTGGAACATGTCTATTAGTCCCCTCATTAGTCTTGTTTCCTTTGAGTGATTCTAAATCACATGATTCCCATGATTCCTAGTTTGCCCTGTAGGCTTACTGTCCACTTGTCCATAATTATAACTGGTTCAGTCTCACGGTCTTAATTGAATGTCTTCTCCTCTCCCTTTTTTTTGGTCTCTCTTCTTGACTTCCCCTTGAGTATTTCCTACAAACCCCTAATAAAATACATTTAGTCAAATCCCTGGCTTTGGCTCTGCTTTTGAGGAATCCAAGCTCTGATAGTCCGGCATTTGTCATCTGGCTGTGTTGTTAGTTGTCACCTAGGTCATAGTTAGATCTTCACTTTTACTTATTTATTTATTTGGCAGAACCTGGGACTGAACTCAGGCCTTTGTGCTTGCCAGGCAAGAGCTTATTATACTGAGCCATCTCCCTGGCCCCTTTAAATCTTGACTTTAGCTTAATGATCCTCACAGAAAATGTGGATAGGGAGCTAGCATTAATCATAAATTCACTGGCAGAAATACAGGTCTCTACATACTTTCAAGACCACCCATACACTGGACTATAATATAGGAATTGGTTATTCGATGCTTCCTAAATCTTTCTAAGATAAAGATTATAGGAAGGACCTCACACTTGTTGAACAACAGGTTGCCACAGGATTCCGGAAGCAATACAAAACAACCATAATCAACTTTTCTTTCAGAGAACAACCCAGTTCACTGTATTCTTCCCAGTCTCATCATATCTTTAGGTGACACCTTTAACCTGAAAACTCATTCTTGTGCTGCTTTAAAAACAAGGTGTATTGACCTAGGAACTAGATCAGCCAACCATAAGAATGCAGGCATCTTAGTTCTTCTTCTCAGAATTAAGTCACTCTTTGTCAACCTTGAGTCCTACAATAAGTGCCCACCACTAAAATAATATGCCTGACCCCAAGTGGGACACTCCAATTCCCTCCTTCATGATTTCTGAGTTGGAAATTAGGAAAGCAGAAAATTAAAATGGAAAGCATGCCTAAGAGTCCCTATTTAATTATCTTTCATATTCAAACATGAAAACCAGAAGATTGAGAAAGCCTATTTGTAAGACCCAGCAAGAAGGAAGTGTTGTCCCTAACATTTTTGAGAAAATGATCTTGGTTTTCACATTTTCTTAAAGCTAAACTCCAGGCTTTTTATAAAGACATGTTGTGTATCTTTCATCTGGAACTATTGATAGCTTCATACATAAGAAGAGTTTTCCCAATTTGGCCTTAAGTTACCCAGAGAGAATTTTTCAGTTATTTAAAACAGAAAGTCTTGGTTACAATAACTGCATTTTCTCTCAACTCAGAGAAAATGAAGACCATCACTTTCTTGGTTTTCTATGCACCTAGTGCAGTCCTTGGCACTTGGTAAGCATTGCTCAGGGAAAAAAATAAATGAAAATGTTTATAAACTCCAAGAGAAGTAGTAAGAAGCATGTGCACTTTTCTACAAGTGAAAAGTCTTCCTACCAACAGAATGCAGCTGACCAGAGTTCATCTTCAAACGGGCTGGAGCACTCATACCTCAGGTTTATTTTAATCAGTAATTGCCCACTCATTTAATCCATTTGAAATACAGCCTTAACCACCACTCAAATTATTGGTGTGTGTTTCTCCAGGATATGTAGTAAGGTATTAATTCACCTTGAAACATTTAGGCCTCTTTATCACTCTCAGATGTTCCAAGTGGCTCAGCAATTGGGAGGGAGAAAGCAAAGTTCAGAATGGATAAACCAGAGAAATGAGCTCTCGGTCATGGGCAAATCCAACACTTCATCAACCCAATGGAAAGATCAGAGTGTCGTGTGGTGTTGTTTCTTGGGACGTGCATTTAAAAAGACTAAATTTAGCAGAAGCTGAAGTCCCTCTTGTAATCTTTTATGATTGTTATAGTATTTGGTAACTTCTGTTTCCCTCTGGCTGTGATGTGAGAGGCTCTCCCCCCACTCATGTCCCCCCCATGACAGCAATCTTGAGTTGTAAAATAGTAAGACTGTCAGCCAGCAATAATTTGCAATCCAAACAGACTTGACGTTCCCTGACATTTATTGAAACCTCAGACCCCGTGAACTGGTTTCAGTTTTCCTCCCATTGCTCTGTTTTTACAGACAGACAAGTGCTTAGATTTAGGTTTAATAATGAGGAAAAAATTCTCTTTGGCCTCCTCTTGCTTGTATTGGCTGTACTAGGGCTTGCAACCGACAAGCGGTTGCAGTTAATTATACTAAATGGTGAGAACATTATTTGACCCCACTGGTTCAGCCCTAGAGGCTGTGCACCTCTGTACAGACAGAGGCACATGGAATACTTCATGAGCCAGTCAGAGGGCAGAAGCCAGGGAGACAGCTATCTGCTCAGTAGGAAGAGTCCTGGGCTTCCATTCCCTAGTAAAGCTCAGAACTCTGGGCTCCATTGCCCATATCAACCAGTGAAGACCAAAGAACTTCAAGATAACAAGAATTAGGAAAACACCCTCTTGTCCAGGAAATGACTCCCAGAAAAACTGGTAATCTTCAAGAATATCTAGGTTTCACCCACAATGAATAGGATGGTGTCAAACCAAGAAAAGAATTCTTAGTGCATACATATTGTAGAAGGCCCAAGAACAACCGTACTACAAGTACACTGGGGAAGTAGTGATGACTGCACTATGATTTAAGTCAGTGCAGGACATTTAGTGCCTGCAAATTTCTTGTGACTGAGCTTTCCAATGATGATGCTGATAACACTGATAATAATATGCCCACCTTCTTGTGCTCCTAAGAATAATTCACATTCATGGGTCACATGAAAAAAACTTAACCAATCCATCTGAGTAGAGTAGATATTCAGGTACTCATAGTTTAAAATGGGTTATGTTACATGTATAGGTGGGAGTGCCAGATAGAAACCATAATACATACATATGGATGCTGGGCCTTTAAGACATGGCTTCAGGTATACTTAATTATGTCTCAAATCATAAGAAGGCCAGAGCCACAACATTGCTGTTGACTTAATCTGGGCAAAGTTTTTCTTTAGATTTGTGCTTTAATGTTTATATATATACAATTCTTTTCTCAATACTAGGGCTTGTTACTTATCAAGCAAGCCTCAGATTCATGATCCTTGGCCTAGAAGATAGCTTGGTGGTTAAGTGCCTGCCTGGCAAATGCGAAAGGACCCAGGTTCAATTTCTAGTACCACATGATGGGCACACCATGCCAGCTCCAAAACTGGGTATGATGGTGCACACCCATAATCTCAGTGCTTGGGAGGCTGAGACAGTCAAATCACTAAAAGTATGAGCTGCATAGAGACCCTGTACCAAATAAAAATAAATAGATATATTTTAAAATAATTTGTGATCCTTTTGCCTCAGTCTCCAGATTTCTAGGTATGTCCACTTTATTCATATCACTTAAAAGGTCTTGGGACCTCTAAACAGTAGTGGTTCAGTAGTATAACAATACTGATTTTATATGATAGCATTGGGAAACCGGAAAGCCTGGTGGAATAATTGCTTCAAGTTTCATTGTCAAAAATATGTATAACACAGTTAACATGAGAGAGGAGAAGCATATGGCATTCCTAATGGTATTTTCCACCCTGATCTAAGAAATAATGGTCCCTGTGTTCTCTATACTCATTGTTTGAGAGATTATCCTTTCTTAAACTATGGTTATGATCATCTTTTCTCTTTCTACATATGCCGGAAGGGCTTAGAATTGATCTGTAATGGAAGGGTAGTCATAGTCGAATACACAAAGGGTTTCTTGAGGTTAGGCTACTTAGAAAACAAGGATCAAGTTTTGGATTTAATTTGGATTAAGTCTTGACTGCATGCTTTTTCAGAACAGCATGTTTCAGTCTCTTCAGTGATCATCACACTCTATCACCTTTCTCCTACTCCACTCACCTAAACCTGTTTGTCATTTCACTTCATGAACCAGTGAGCCATGCTGGGACAGCTCATCTCTATCCTGCATTAACTACGCAAATCATATGTACTTTGTGAATCAGTAGCAGCTTTCTCAGAGACAGCATGTGATTCAAGCATAGTGTCGTGTCTAAATCCTGAATTACATAGGATATGAAAATTACCCTGTAGTACTTAGACCTTATAAAACGAATGACACAATATATAACAAGGAATTTGCTATGCAAAATATTTGTATAAAACAAGTGTACAGTGTGTGTTTTCCCAAATAAGAGACAATTAAGGAGGTTAGTGTGTGCTTTTAAAGTACAGAACTAATAAGATCAGACAGGTTAAATATTAGTCTGTCATCTTCAACTCTATGTACATAAGACACATGTAGACATATAGGGTATTTACTGGAAGATCTGACATATTATTAAAAGGAGAAACAGAATTTATTGGAGTGACAGTTCTCAGAGCTCAGTGATGTTAGCTATTTATAAACATTACAACAGAATGCAGGTTTATGTCTGGTAACCTATACAACTAATTTGAAGATAACATCATGCAACACAGCAACCAATGTTGAATTCCTATTACTTTGTTTAATAAAATTTTGTATTGTTTCTATCTTTTTTAATACTATTTTGTATTCTTTTCTTAAAACAAGAAATTCTGTAACCCACTATTGTTATGGACTATTGGACTATATTGAATTATTTTGCTGAATTCATGCACCTGCAATATATGAATGGCAATGGAATACCCATCTCTGGCAAAGCTAAACGGAAAAGGAGATATAAATGAATGACCATTTTGTAATGAAAAAATGAATATATACACACACATACATATACATATATATATATACACATATGTGTATATATATATATATATGTATATGTATACACAAAACAGAATAAATACATAGGTACTTTCTCTTAGTTGAATGAGAAGAAAGATTTGTACTAATAGTGTTCAGGCAAGTATCATGTCTACATCTTGTACTATGAATAACTTCTATGAAGACAACATTATGCAATGTATTAATTATTGTAACTGTCTTACTAACCTGTCCTGAATGTGTCTCATTACTATTTCCTTCTCAATAAAATTAATTAAAAAAAGAAATTCTGGACCTAATACAGAGGCAGCAAAGTTAGGCAATAAGACACATGGAATGAGGATAAATCTGTAAATGTCATTTTAATCCAATGTATAGTGACTTTAGGGAAAGTTTGGAAATAACTCTGGGCTGGGGAGATAACTCAGCAGTCAGAGTGCCTGCCTGGAAAGCACAAAAGAGCAAAGACACAGGCTTGATTTCTCCTGGCTGTGCCAGCCCCAGAACCCTGGGCACCAAGACTGCAGGATCACTATGAGTCTAAACTGGTTAGTAAGACTCTGTAATTAAAAAGATTAAAATTAGTAGACAAAGTGCTTCTTTTCCTTTGTTTATTATTTTTTTGTTTGTTTTAAAAGAGAACAAATAGGAAAGAAAGAGCTTAACCCATAGGAAATATAAGTATGATGGAAAGGTCTTACTGCATTCAGAAAATATGAGTGGCTGTGTCCATAGGCCAAGACCCAGGGTAAATGGAGCTGGGTCCTAGAGGGTCTTGGAGGCTGTGCTAAGGAGGTGGTCTAAGTCCTGTGTGCAGCAGAAGTGTGGAGCAGTTTAAAGTGGAACATGGCATTTTAAAGAAATCATGAGACCAACATCACAAAGGATAGACTGGTGGTGAAAGAGGGGCTGGACAGGAAACCCAACAAGAATGCAGTCTAGAGAACATTCCAGGAAGATCGAAATGAAGGTCTAAGTAGCAAAGAAACATAGCAATCAAAAGAAAAAAAAAAAAGATTTGGCAGGTTCTAACCTACTGAAAAATCTTGATGGAATGTTAGTAGAAAAGTCTATCACAATCTGCAGGCTTCTGACTTGAGTCAGCGTGCTTGGCAGCTTCAAAATTACAGATAAGAAATATGAAAGAAGGAAGGGATCCTAAGAAAAGCAGATCTGAGTTGAGATTTCAATATAATGAGTTTTAAGTTCCTGCGGCACCTAAGATCAAGTGTCCCATATCAAATACACACTACATCCAGAACTCGGTTGGAAACCAGGATTTAGTATACTGCACACAACGTATCTCCCTAGAGAAGGAACCAGGGTGGAAAAGGGTGCAATAAATTACTATGACTCATTCCTGAATGATGTGCCGAAGAAAAAGTTGATTTCTACAAGTTATTATCAGTAAATGTATAGTTTTGCTTTTCAAAATTTTTGCTTTTCTGTTGTGTTACAGAAATAACAACTTGTGAAATGGCACCTCTCCAAGCAATTTGTAATTAAAGCAGATTAACTCAGACTCTTAACTGTATGTTGGAATTGTTCCCTGCATTCAACTAAAAACAGCAAGACAGATAGTCATGAAGGACATGTTGATGAAAACAGTGTTAACAAAAAGTCACAAGAAAACTAAAGAATGCATCCATTCTATGTAACTACTATTCCTCTACTATAATTTCATTTTTAATACTCCTTTATTTTTAAGCAAGTGGATTTTATCTCCTTAAAGCTGATTTGTTGAAATGTAAACTTTCTTATCTTTCAAAGATAAGATTTAATGAAGACAGAGACATCAAATGTTACAGATTGAAATGAGGATGTAGTCTTCAACGTTAAAGGAAAGATATTAAAATTTTCAGAAGCAAAACAGGATGAAAGATTTATGATCATGCTTGGAAACAGGAGCCCAGAGACAGCATGCCCGAGCATGACCAGAGAGCTCGTAATAACAGATTTCATTAGGCTTTGTTTATTTAATTTAACATTATTCTGACAAGGATGTTTTCCCTGCTGGAAAGAGCTCATTTTGGGGGCAGCTTAAATTTATAAAAATATGTACGGAGAGATGGTGTGAATGCCAGTTCAGAAAACCATTAAATTTTAAGTTTTCTGTATCTTTGTTCTTCTTCAGGAGCTAAGTTATAAGTCATAATGCAGGCTCAGAAAAGGCCCTAGAAATGGGATCTGCCTTGGAGAATGTAAATTTTCCTTTATGACATTTTCCTTCTGCCTTTCAAATGCCATCACAACAAAATCACTTCTTTTAACGTACCATTTAGGTCTCGAAGGATCATGCGCCATACACGGAGTGAAAGCACCTCTAGATTGAGCTGTAAAGAACATTATAACCCAGTGTCAGCAATTTCTCATAGAAAAATGTCTTGAATATTCAGAAGATAAACATTAGAAACAACCATGGAAAGAACACGCTGCTTATATCTCCACCTAATTTTCTAGTTATGTTACTTTCATTTTCAGTAAAAAACAGAATAGGTTTTAATGGTTGTCACATTTGGTTTACCTGTATTTGAAATATAATTCATAATTCATTTGGATAATGTAATTTAATCTTCGTAAGGCTGTGAGCTTTTATTACACATTAGTCAAGCTAAAATGGTTGAGGAAAAAGTTAGGTTTTCTTCTGCCTGGTGAACGTTACTGTCAACATGAATGCAGAATGGTAAGAATAGTTGGAATGAAAGTACAGCTCTGTGATAGTAATTGCCAAGAGCAGTACTCAGAGATGAAGAATTTTCATGAATACCTTCCTGAGTTATGGGAAGAGACTGACAACTCTGTGGTTCGACATTAATAAGATGGTCTAAAATCTTCTCATGGATGTCTTCAGGGAGTCGGTGCTTACAGTACCACTATTGTCATGGCTCAGGGTGATGGTGTAGGGTGGAAAGTGGGGCTCTGGCAGGAAGCTGTCCTAACAGGAGCTCCAAGCTGATGAAAAAGTTACCAGGAAAGTATCAAGGTAGTCATGAAAGCCCTGAGGAGACCACCTAAAAACTCCAGAGGCTGACCTTGTTTTGGCATTGTACCTTTCTCTGATGCCCAAGATGTTTTAAATAATTACTTGTAGGTGAGAATGGTAAGTTTCTAAGTTTTCCCATGTTTCTTTTTTTACTGGGGTATCTCAAGCAAGGCTATAGATATCTGCTGAGGCCATTGTCCTTCTATTCAAAAAGCACCAAAACATCCTCCTTGTTCCTTTCTCCTCCTCCACCGTATCATCTCTGTTTTATCAAGCTTTAAGCTATGTGGTGTTCCAACATCTCCAAATTAGGATAGGCATTAGTGAATCATTTTGGCAAACACCAGAGAAGAAATTCAGTAATTTAGACTCGATGAGTCATACATGGTCTGTCACAGTGTTCAACTGCAGACAATGTGTAAATACATGGACGTGATTGTCGTTTCAATAAAACTTTATTTACAATGATGAGCAATGGGTAGATTGGCTGAATGAACTGGCCTTTGCTGTATCGGAGCCACTGCGCCAGCTTCTCCCCACCCTTGCTCTGTGTGTTTCCACACCTTCTCACCCCCTCCTTTCAATCCTTTAGCCTCTCACATCCCCTACCTCTCCCAGCAATTCTCTTACTGTATTATCCTGGGAATCTGGGAATCTTCTTGTTCATTTTTTTTTTTTTTAGTGGAACCAGGGATTGAATTTTGGCCCTTGCTGTTTCCAGGAAAACACTTAGATTACTGAGCCATCTCCCCAGCTCCTTGGGAATCTTCTGTAATTGAAACTCATATATTCTGCCATCCATTAGTAACAGCCTTCTGTTTGCCTCACTTATGAACAAATTAATTTTTAGTCATTGCAGAGTGCAATATAAGTCTAGTATTATTTTGCTGCTGTTGTTTTTCTCTTCAGGTATCTTAAAATTAAGTTCATCAGTACAGCTTAGATATACATAATAATCACATTCATCACAGAGAATTTGTATCGTACGTGATATAACTTGATTCCTCTTTTTGTTCACCAGTCTCATCCTCCCTTCAATCCCTCTTCCTCTTCTTATTTTTTTATTATTTCCAGTTCTCTTTTTTTATTGTTTTTTTTTTTTTTTTTTTTTTTTTTTTTTTTTTTTTTTTTTTTTTTTTTTTTTTTTTTTTTTTTTTTTTTTTTTTTTTTTTTTTTTTTTTTTTTTTTTTTTTTTTTTTTTTGGTTTTGCTTTGTTTCATTTTTCAGGGCTCTTCTGTTTGTTTGATTGGGTGATTGGCTAGTTAGTTGGGTTTTTTTTATTTTATTTTATTTGCCACATTATAGGTACATCAGGATGACAGCTTCCCTCTCTTTTTTTCCTGCCCCTTCTGCTTGGAATATTCCTCTTATCTTTCTCTGTCCACTTCTTGACTCTAGTTTAAGGCCTTTACTCCCTTATCCACAGCTTAATGATTTAACTGTTTATATTGTCCAGAAGAGGAGAGTTACAACTAAGAATGACCAGGGGCACATCAGAGGGACAAAGAGATTGAAATAGAACCCAGAGGAGAGGTTAGGAAATTAATTGTGCTTAGGTGATAAGGAAGGAATATGTGCAGGAGCCAGCAAAGGGCCCCAGAAAATAAAAATTGAGGAAGCATTTCATAACAAATTAGCCTACAGATAGCAAATCATGCCTTAAGTTGAATTATTATTTCATCAAGGGAGTGCATCATACTACACTTAATTCTGAATGTGTTAATATGTTAATATAGTTAAATAATATATCTTATTTTTCCCTTTCATGTGCACTCAGATGGATAAGCAGACTGTGTTTATATAACAAATTCTGGAATAATGCTGTGACTCTATGTCTCAGGTACTGGGTAGTCATCGATGTAACTGACAGTTCCTCTTAGTAAGCTCTTGTCCTGGAAATCACCCTTGCAGCTGGGCTTTCTCTCCAGCGCCTGAAGTTATGGTAACAATGGGAGTATTGCACCACCGGACTGACTCATACTTAAGAACCCAAGGGAGGGGATACTGATGACCAATCCTGTGGGAAAGTGAGGGAAACACACAGTGAGAAAATGGCACAAGAAGTGATAATTTTGATTTGTTAATCTTTGGTTTTGTGTGCTCCAGGGCAGACATAGAGAACATCAACATATTTAGTTGGCTTGAAGAGGTACTTAGTCCTATTTGCAGAATATGACAAGATAACATCATCTAAAAGAGAAGATTGTACAGCTCTTTAGGATGAAGAAAATAGGACTGGTGAATGCAGGTACAGATCCGTCTCGGCAGTTTGCTGCAAACTGGATTACTCTCCTGTATACAAGCACTGAGAAAAGAAGCACTGGCACTGGGAATGTTGTTAGTAAGGACATGAAGTTTCCACAAATTATACAGACAACTAAAATAGATGTAGGAGAATGGAGTTAAAAGGAGAATATGTTTCATAAATGAAAACAAAGGATTTTATTTTGTTTTTCTTGGTGACAATTACATTTTTTAAATTTCTTTTATGTAGGTTCATACTTTGTAGTATAGGCTGGCCCTGAACTTTCTTTCTTTCTTTCTTTCTTTCTTTCTTTCTTTCTTTCTTTCTTTCTTTCTTTCTTTCTTTCTTTCTTTCTTTCTTTCTTCTTTCTTCCGTATTTAGGACACTGTCTACAGGGTCTACAGGGCCTCACTATGGAGATCAGACTTGCAGTGGTTCTCTTTTCATCAGTCTTCCAAGGTCTGCGATTCCAGGTGCTTCCCACTACTCCCAGTCTCAAGTGTCATCTCAGCACTTCCTAGAGGATGGGCTGGCGCAGAAAACCAGGTATCGAACCCTGGCCACTGCACTCTGAGCTAGCAAGTGCTTTAGACTGTTGAGCTATCTGGTTGGCCCTTGGATCTGAACTTTCTAACCAAAACAAGCCTCAAGTTCATAGCAATCCTCCTGTCTCCTGAGTACTGGGGATATGGGCATGTACCACCATGCCTGGAAGATCTCTTATATACTGAAATTTGGTTACACATTATTTTGGCTACATAATCAGAACCTCTGATTTTTATTGATAAATAACTTGTAGTTGGATTGATACATCATTTCTACAAATTATAGTGTTCTCATTGAAAAAGTAAAGGGAGAGAAAAACTTTTAATGCCTCATGGAACCATTACGATTAACTGAATGATGACTCCACATATATTAGTCATTTGAGGCTGTCATTAAGAAGTGCCATAGCCCAAATGGTTTACTCTATGGAAATTGCTTTTGTCACTATTCTGGGAAATGTAGCCAGAGACCTGAGTATCTGCACATTCTCATGCTCTTGTGGGTTTTTATCATCTGGTAGATGGGGCCACCTTGTCATGTTGACCTTTCTCAGAGCAATGCATTGGGAAGAGACATCTCTTTTTTCCCTCTTATAAAGTCACCAGGCTCATCTGATTGTAACTCTACCTTGCTGCCTAACTTAGCCCAAAATGCCTCCTAAAACCCCTCTCTCCAAATACAGGTCATTCAGTCCACAGCACCATGCAAGCCACATGAGGCAAAGATCCCATGAACTTTCTCAACATATGTTTGCAATATTGTTGCATTTGAGGCACCGAGACACTATTTAATATTTTCTGATAATGCAGTATGTCACATACAAAAAATATGAGAAATGGCCATTCAGTCAAACATCGATAACCGTGTGAAGTCATTCAATTTCCCTTTGCAGAAAACAAAAGTAAAGTTGGGAAAAAAAAATATTTCATACTCAACCTCTGTGGGACACTAAAACATATGCAAAGGCAAGGAAAGAGTTCAAATGTGAATTTAATGAAAAGCTCCTAAAGTATTGCAAGCAAAGATGATGGAAGGGGAGGTAAGTTGATGGACTTCTTGTCTAGAGGATTCCTATGCCCCATAGCTCCAGCTGCAAAATTCTTCTGGCCAGATGTGGTGAGCTTGGCTTTGCATAGATGGTAGGGCAAGTAGAAATTTAGTGAGGAGATTTTAGAAGCAAGAGAACCACAGAAAGGGTGATAGAATTTACTCTTTTGCTGACTGCTGAGCTACATATACATATGAGAGACACTACAAAAACTTGAAAATCAAAGGTCTAGGAAAGCTTATGAACTTGTTAGGCCTTGGAATGTGTTCCTCAGTAGTACCACCCTCACCCTCCCACCCTTCCTGTTAGACTGCAGGAAGTGCAGGTGCAGTGGCTGAGGATTTGAGAGGAGCCTCTCCAAAGGAGCACTAACTGTGAAAGTACTCAGGCATAGGGACAATGCATAGAGAGTGAACACACAGGCCTAGGAGTGCATGGAGAGTGAGCACATGGGCACAGGGAGAATGCATCGAGAGTGAAAAATTTAAAAATATAAAAACTGAAACCTTCACAGCCTTTGGCAGTTATGCACCATAAGAAGGATGATTTTAAAAAAGATACATTTATAGCTGGCAAAAACATAAAACTTACAACTCTCAGAAGAAGAAAGAAAATGGAACTCAGAATCATTGAAGGGCACTTCATAAAATGTCTACCTCTCCAGAGAATGTAAAAAGATGTACAGAGAACTCATTAAGCAATCATTATGTCTAATCATTAGCATGTTATTATTTAGCAAGGATTTCAAAGCAGCTAGAATAAATTTGCTCAGAATAAAAAAAACATACTAAATATGAGTAAACAAGTACACACTATCAATATAAACATCGTTCAAAATGACAAAATGTAAATTGCATAGCTTAGAAACATATTTGCTGAATTGGAAAATGAATTGGAAAAAAAAAGAAAATTAATTAGGTTAGCAGCTTATTTGAGATGGCAGATGAATAAATGCATGAACTTTCAAAAGAGACCAAGAAAAAAGATTGAATGTGCTGAAGGGATGCTAAAAACTTAAGGAAAATTGTAAAACTTTAGCAAGTAGGGGCTGAAGAGATAGCACAGCAGAGTAAGTACCTGCTTAGACAAGCACAGGGATGGGTGTTCAATTCCTGGTCACCAGCCTCATCCCTGGGTGTCCTGAGCTGGCCACTGAGTCTGGGCATGGTGGCCCATGCCTGTAATCCCAGTACTGGGGAGGCTGAAAACAGCAGGATCACTATGAGTCCCTGCTGCATGGTGAGACCCTATACCAAATACATAAAAAAGTAATCAGTCAGACCATGTCAAATATTGTAACATTGATTAAATTTGGAATACTAGTAAGAGATGAGAAGAAAAAGAGAGCAAAGAACATCAACAGAAATAATGGTTGAAATGTTTCCCAATTTGATGAAAGGTAGAATCATTGTACAGAAAAAACTTCACAAACTAATGCAAGATTCATACAGAGAGAGAAAGGCAGACAGACAGACAAAGAGAGAGACAGAGACAGAGACAGAGACAGAGACAGAGACAGAGACAGAGAGATGATACATAGGGTCAAAGTACTATGGTCCAAACTAAAAGAAAAGAAATCCTAAAAGCAGCCAGCAAATCAAAACAAAACATTATATGATTGTAATTTTTCAGCAGATATGACACAACAAAGAAAACACTGAAATTATATAGAAGTTTGAAGACAAAACAAGCAAAAACATTGATAATAATTTTATATCTATCAAAACTATTTTTCAAGAATAAAATTAACAGAAAACAGAGCTCATTCTTAGAGCTCTGTACTACAAGATATGCTAAAGAAATTTTTTAGGCATAAAAGAAACAAACAATATATACATGGGTGATATACATATTTATTTCTTTATGTACATTAAAGAAAAAATTGAAACACTGTTATATTTAAAATATTTAATGTACTACATATGAAAAACAGCACTATATTATTGATTTTAGTGAGTTATTCTGATATAGAAATCTATGCTTTACCAGAAAATAATTATTAACTAGAAGCACATTGGCATGAGTCAAAATGTTATAAAAAATAAAGTAATCACTAAAACAAGAATATGAAGAATTTGTAGGGAAAATTCAATGAATGGATTAAAATAGCACCCCAAAATATTTTAATGTAATTTAAAGATAGAAGATAACATAAATGACATAAACAGGAAAAAGTAGCAAAAGGGCACTTCTATAAATATATCGATAATTTAATTAAGTACAAATGATTTAAACATTTTAATCAAATTCAACAGCTACATATTTATAGAAAATATATGAAATACTCAAAAATGTTGCTAAATTGATAGTTTTGAAAAAAAATAGTAAGTATATGACCAAGCAATTTTGCAGAGTCAATATTGATGATAAGGGCCAGCCAAATATCTCAGTGGATTGAGACACCTCCAAGAAGGTGCAGGTGCCAGGTTTCAATCCCAGGGCTTGCCCTGTCAGCCTGGCCTCGGGATGCACTGTGATGGATTGAGACTGAGCATGGTCGCGCACACCTGTAATCCCAACTCTTGGGAGGCTGTAAACAGAGGATCAATACAAGTCAAATCTAGTAGTGAGACCCTAAACACCCTATAGACCCTTCTAAAGGAAAAAAAAAATTTGATGATGACTGTTACTATTCACACTAACCTGTAACATTCATACAAGAATTAATTATAATGAAAGGTCAAATCTGGAAATGTTGGGAAGATTCACCAACTAATGAATGAATAACAAATTGTGGTATGCCCACAATGCAGCACTAATACAGCAACATGAATGGAATTGTCAAACAAGCATCATACTCCATGAAGGGTACTAGACACGAAAGGCCAGCTGCTTCCTGAATCCATTCACTGGAAATTCCAAATCAAAACAAACATGGCAAAATCTAAATCTGCGATTTTTCAGGCCAGTGGCCGTGGCAGATATGTACTACGAAAAGGCATGAGACAAAGCTTGAAAATGGGTAGAAGCGTTTTAAGACTTGATTTTGGTATTGTCTTCATGAGTGTATGTTCTCTAAAATTCAAAGACTTACGTATTCAAAGGGAATGACGTGTATTTCATCAGAATCACGTGGTAATAAAGTCTCATAAGGAAGTTGGTTGAATTGTAAAATCATTGAAGTTGTGGGGGGGGGCTATGTGGGCACTGCTGGCTGATTCTTTTGTGAAACAATATTTTATTCCTCTAAAAATAATCACCAGACTCTTGCTTATACCAGTGGAATGCTGCCTTAAGAATTATTTTCTTAGCTGCTTACCACAGCCAGAATCTGAGACCACCGACGTACACTAACATTACGAGCACAGCGCCTGATCCACAGTGAGCGTAGTGCTTCCTGGTGTGGATTGTCTCTGCGGAAGGAGCCCGCTGTGAAAGGACATACTTACATAGCTCTTTAGGCAGTACTGTAAAAGGAACATAGCCAAGAGATGTCTTGGCTGCTCATCTTGTAGCTGTGGTAACTAATATGGCATTACTGATGCCAGGGTGACCCTGGCAGTCATGTGAACGGTGGCAGTACCAGAAAGCACAGGAACATGGAATCATTACCCTAAAGCCGCAGCAAGTGAACATCTAAGTATACACGTGTATGCTTTCTGTTTTTGAAAGTCTTTGCCTCCTTGCCTCCAACATCTACTTGGTAACAAGCTTAGCATTTCACGCTAGTGTTCACTCAACACAAATTGAACAGGTCTGCTCAGTGGACTCCTGGGTAGAGCTCTCCCTCCGTTCCTTAGGCTACACTGACATAGATTCTGTTGTGTGTAGCTCTTCTAGTCAAGCAGCTCCTTGTGCACTAACATGTTACCTCTGTGTACAGCAAGGAGGTCCTGAAAAGGAACACCCACCTGGCTACACTCTTACTTAATCTTTATGGTGCTTGCTGGAAGACAGCACCTCAGCCAGCATACTCCTTTGTGGGATTGTGCTGTTTTGTTGTGTTTTATTTTGTTTTCTGGCAGAACAATTTTTTTTTTCAGGTTTGGCTGCTGAAGTGCCTAAGAAAGAGAAGTAAATGTCTATTACAGCTTGCTAAACATCTACCATGTAACCATCCAAACCACAGGAGCTAATCTGAAATCAAGGAGTTAATTTCTCAAGGAAGGAGTCCTGTGGCTTAAGATTCTTTTCCAACATGACCTGGTGGCTTTTCCATGGATACGTCCGAAGAGAGACTGCGTCTTACTGCGGATTTGGTGCTGATACAACCTATGGGTCCTATTTTAATCTTTTTAAAGATAGAAATAGCCATCCCTTAAGTTTTTCCTGCAGTGGTGTAAAAACTACCTGGCATCTTAAAGGTGCTTTGTATGTTGTTTTGCTCTTTATTCTGTGTTATTTTGTTTAAATCTGTCTAAAGTGACATTTTTCATACGTTCATTCCTCCCACCATCCTTTAAAATGCTCTCTATGAAAATGTTTACAAACCCAGTAGGGCAGTAAAGGTAAAATATATAAAGCGTGTTTCCTGCTCTTGAAGAGCAGACAGATTTGTACAGACTCTATCATCAGTGAAGAAAGCAAGATGGAACATTTAAATGAGGTAACTGAGAAGAATTAATGAGACATGGTTTGCAAAGAATTCCTGAAAACAAAGAAGGATGGCAAACCCCCATTTCTGGTAAGATCACGGTGCTATTGCTATTGCCAAGAGTGAAGGAGCTAGCAGTGTGTGTGCACAGAGACTACTCATGTCTCGAGGAAGACACCGGTGTAAAGACAAGCAAGCATTTGATTCAAAAAATGCAGCCAACACAAACGTGTGTCAGCAGCCCGGAGCTGGAGAGCTGCCTCTCCTCTCTTCTCCCTTCTCACACGAGTGCCTTCATGCCTTTGGCTTGACTGAAAGCCAAAGCTAAGGAACTGGCTTTGTGTGTCTAGAAAAGTGTGTCCCTAAGACTCTAAATGTAAGGGGAATCTGAAGAAGAATGCAGAAGCAGACATAGCTGGCAATGAGACTATACATGAAATTTGCTTTGGGAAAAGGCTGGAATGGTGAGATCTATTATATCGAATTAGAAGAGATGCTTCTATATGTGACTGGATTTTTATGACCAGAAAAGAGATCCTGAGTGAGAGTCACAGACCTATTAAATCAGAATGCTAATGATCATTAGCCTTCACTGCTTTTAGAACAATCATTGTTATGTAACATGACACATTGGATTTTTTAATTTTAATTTTACTAGACAAGTATTTAATACGTATGAAAGAGAAAGGAAAAGGAAGTGTAGGTAGTATATCAAATTGAGATAAGAAAGAGAGAAAATAGAAGACAAAAACACAGATGGAAAAATAAAAATGTAAGTAGAGGGTGATGAATGAGAAGTTGTCCATGCTTCTTTGTTAATCTGAGGTAATTCTAATTATAGCAGAGGAAGTGGTTTTCTGCTAAGAACTGTTCAGATTGACCCAGCATATTTCCTTGACTTCTGCTTTTTCCCTCCCTGTTGCTGTTACTCTGTATTCTCTCCTGCATCCTTATTTCCTTCTTTCTGTATACAGTATCATTGCATCAAATTCTCCAAATTCATTTCAGGGCTTGGAATTCTCATTTGAAATATTTGTCCTGATCCTTTATCTTTCCATAAATGTGTTTAAAAGATGTTTTTATTCTGCTTGTGGTCTTCACTTTAACATGTTTGGAAGGTCTTTCGGCAGACCACTCCAACTTACCCCCTTAATGGGAGGTGTGAAGATGATAAAAAAAAATGCTCCTTGTAGGGCTGGTGAGATAGCTCAGCAGACTAAACACCTCCTTAGGCAAGCGCAGGTACCTGGGTTCAATCCCTGACACCACATACTGCACTGGCCCTGTCCCCAGGTGCACTGAGCCAGTAACCGAGTCCAGGCATGGTAGTGTACACCTGTAATCCCTGTGCTTGGGAGGCTGAAAATAGGAGGTTCACTATGAATCTCAACTACATAGTGAAATAAAAGCTACCTACTCAAAGGAAAAGAGGATAGAATGGATATTAGATCTCAGAATAAATAGTAAAGGCATTTAAATTATTCCTTTTAGATTTTCTAAGGTGTACTTTGGTGGTAGTGGATGGACAGCAGGTGAAAAATGTTGCACTTTGTCTCCCTTGTATCTTCTTGTATTTTCTGAGTGCTAGTCAATATTTTCTCAATTACATACTCAGTACATTGGTCCACATAGATGGCTCCCTACTAACGAGAAGAGTGGTAGAAAGACCTAGTGTATTAAAAACATATTAAATATAACTCCTATTTCTTGTCTTGGTCTTTGATCATTATGCATGCATAGCTGGTAAAAATTAGTTGAAGAAATTGAGAATCAGCAGTGAGAAGTTGAAGTTACAGTCGCATTTGCCTACTATTAAAGAGATTGTCTAGGTCATTTGGGTCATCTTCGTAGATCTCACTCTGAAGTCCTTTCTTGCAGAGCAATGATGGAGTGTACATGCTGTGGGTTCAGAATGTTCAGTTAGAAATCATCCCCGTAACATAATGTAGAGAGTAAGACTAGACTGTGTATTATAAACTCTATATGTCTCTGTTCAGATTGAGAAAGCTTAAGAAAAACCTACTTCTTGCTGTTTAGTATTACTTCATTTTATTTTATTTTATTTTTGATGGAACCAGGGATTGAACTCAGTCCCTTGCATTTGCTAGGCAAGCACTTATTCTACTGAGCCATTTCCCTGGCCCCTGGTGTTACTTTAGACTTTAAAAAATGTTCTTGTAATTTATTAGTATTTGCATCTTATGTATTAATAAACATAACACGTTTGTAACTTCCCACATTACTCTTTAATATCACCATGTGGTTATTCCTTTGTCAGTTTGCTCATAAGCTGAGTGCTAGAGAGAAATGTTTCTGTCCCAAGGAATTGGCAAATACATTTTTAAGACATTCTACATAATGCTTGATCTTTCTTAACTTCATCTGACAGTATAATCAAATTTACATTCCTAAGCAATAATTTCTTTATGTGTGGGATAGTGATATCTCCCACTTGCATTTTAAAAATTAGCTATTTAATCTTTTGTTTGGTCATTTTTTCTTCTTCTTTATTTATTTATTGGATACAGGGACTCAATGCAGTTCAGACTCATAGTGATCCTCCTGTCTCAGCCTCCACAGCACAAGCATCTGTTACTAGGGATTGAACTCAGGTCTTTGCACTTGCCAGGCAGGTGCTGAGCTCTTTTTCCAGGCTTAGCTATGTAATTTTATGATTGTATTGTGCACATACATGTAAATACACCCCCTTTACATCTTTAAGTATGGATGTGGCATCAATTATAAATACATAAAACATGAGTAGATGTGAATCTGCCAATGTAAAGAAATATAAGAGTGGAGAGCCATGCATCATTCCCACCATCATCCTACGTTGATTGTTTTTTATTTTAGTAGTATCATGAACCCAGTAAATTATGGAATTCCTTTAGCACTCAACTTTCATCAAATTCTCTGTCTTCTAGAGCTACCTAACAAGAATGTAAATTTTATCCTATGTGACCCCATGTCCCTTCCAGCACTCTTGCAGGAATTTCTGACTCTTTAAAGTATGATATGTAATTTGCGTCATTGAAAGCACCTTTTTCCTTTATTGAATAAAATAATTGTCACAATCGCAAGCAACTATGCTTTTTCTACTGCAAGGAATTATTAAGGAGATACTTGAGTATAGGCAAAGACGAGGCGTCAGAAGCTTCTTAGTGTTCTCCTTACACTAGCGAGCATCATTCCAATTTTAGGATCTGCCCTGGGCTAGGGGTGGAGCTCATGGGAGAGGTCTTGTCTAGCACCCTTGAAGCCTTTTACGAAATCTCCAACTTGTAGCAAGGAAGAATAAAAGAAGGGTAGGAATGGGGAGAGGAAGGAAGAAGGAAGCAAGGGTGGGAGGAAGGGGGGAATAAAGAAAGTAAGAAAAAAGGAAGAAGGAAGACAGGAAGAAGTGAGGGAGAAAATGAAAGAAGGAAGGGAGAAGAAAAGTAGGAAAGAGAAAGGAAGGAAAGAAAGGAGGAAGGAGGAAGTGAGGAAAGACTTAGAAAAGGTCAACTCTTGAATTACTCCCTCACAGCCTCAGGCATGAATCCACAGTCTCTGCCTGAGCCATTAGCAAGAGAATGACCCAGGCATGTCCAGCATGCACCTGTACAGGGGAAGCAGCTGAGAGGCACTTTCTGGGAAAGATGTTTGCTAAGTAGATGCCCTTCCAGTACTCACATCTTAGGAAGGAAAATGCCAAGTTGAAATTCCAAATTGTACCAATTGGCGGATTACTGTTGCCATGGATGATAGGGTCCCAGGCGGGCTCTTGGGCATGATGAATGAAGTGTTGAATGTGTCACTGCATCATAATGAGGCACTGTAGTTTTACTCAGGCCATGGTATGCTCAGGGTGAAAATGTCAGAAGCACAGAAAACATTGGGTTTAAGAATCTAATCATGTGTGTCTACAAGGGAGCTTCTCTTTGGATCTTCCAGAACATGGTATGTTATTAGTGGTATGCTGAGTTATGTCAGCTGTACCTATCATGCATGTCTTTTCCTATAATTCACTCTATGATGTGTAATTGGATGCATAAGATTCAATCCATGTACATGAACCTTCAAAGAGCTCCCAATGAAGAAAGGTTGCTTTCAGTCATGCAGGAGGGTTTCCCACACATGTGTCTTCTCAGGGTAGTAGTGCTGAGGACAAAAGTTAGGGGATTGCCTCTGGAAATTTGTCCAGTTGTAGGTGAGTGGTGGGGAAGAGTCCATCAGTACCAATTTTGCTATCTATATTATTACAACTATTATATCAGTGAGTCTGGGTTCTTAAAGACAGCTGGAGAGTTACTTTGAAAAAATTCTGTTCATAAAACAGAAATGGCAGTGATCAAATGCAGCACTACAATGAAAACTATATAGTCAGGCAAAGGGAAGAGTAAAGTCTTCCTTTTGATGTCCCAGTATCTTGTTGGCTGAGCATGGGAGTTATCAGATTCCCCATGGAAAATGAGGGAGTCTCACACACCCTGGAGAATGTGTGTGTGCAAAGCTGCCTGTACGTCAGCAGAGCTTGGAGCTGAAGGGTGGTCTCAAGCAGTACTTATTTTATTGTGCTGTAGAGGTTGATCATTAGCAGAACAAAAACTATTGGAAATATGTTTCTTTGGAAAAAAGTTCTTTAATGAACTTTGTGTAAAAAATTCAGAGATATGTGTGTGCCTAGCTTCCGTATTGGTAGGCAGGCCTATCATGAGGCCTAACAAGTCATCACAAAGGCTGGAGGAGCAGTGCAAAGCCTAACAGGATTAGATCAACTGAGAAGAAAGAGAGCACACAAATGTGATGTAGCTGAGAGCTAAGATTCTTCTTCATGGTTCAAAGCCAGTGAAAATACACCTCAACATTCTTGGCAAGAATTAGAGAAAATTTGTTGGAGATTTGGACAGGGCTTTGTAGGGGACCAGAGGTCTCATAATATGTAAGTGACTATATAGGCTTTTTATATAAATGCAACTCAATTCATATCCCTAGGCTGCTGGGGTCTGAGGAAACAAAGGTTGTATAATTTTTACTGACTGGCAAAGTCTTAGCTATTGTGTTTAGATAATCTCATAGAGAGGGCAGGAGCTAATTAGCATTAAATAGCAATTAAACCCAGTCAAAAAGTTATGTCTAAGCATATAATTAAGTAGTGTGCATCAAATTAGCATTAAGTAACAATTAAACCTAGCTAAAAATTTATATCTAAAACATATGATTAAGTACTCTTTATCCATCTGTAAAGAATTATGTAGTAATATTTCATAGTTATGTGCTCCTGACTCAGGCTTGTCAACAGCTTTGTTACTGAATTGTATTCTGTCTGCTTATCTATGTGTGTAACTAAATAAATATACATTGTGCATATATACACATACTTGTATATACACAAATACACAAGTGTCTACATATACATACACATAAGAGACATAATTGAAATATATGGTGCTAAGTTGTTTAAAAAATTATTACAGTATATGACACATTATTATTAATCCCCCTCAAAATCCTTAGAACATACTTCCCTAGCATTCCTTCCACTTTCGGAAGCAGTTGTGGAATTTCTCTTTCATGAGTATCTCTACTACTTATGATAAAAATTAGGTGAATGGTGCTGCCAGGTGCCAGTCAACAAAATGTGACCTCCTGAATACATCACACTATGGCCTCATCCACTTTGTTTTTTACATGTGGCACTACAAGAATCCTAGCTCTTCCCCCCAAATGGCCATGAAGAGTAAATGTCTTGAATCAATTAAAGGAACCCACAATAGCACAACTGAAAATAATTATGAAACAGAACTTCCAGAATTCCTTCAGAAACTGTCAAACGATAGGACAAGTGTGTTCAAAGTGAGGCACAGTAATTTGAGGGGGATTAATGGCAAGGTGTCCTTTCATAGAGTACTTTTTTTTTTTTTTTTTTTTTTTTTTGGAAGAACTGGGAATTGAACTCAGGCTCCTGTGCTTGCCAGAGAAGCACTTACTCCACTGAGCCATCTCCCCGGCACAACCCCTTTTTTTGGCATCATATAGTATAGTTTTGAAAGTAAAATATTCCCTATAGTTGTTGATCACAATGCACAAGTGTGCGTGCATGCAGGCACACATACACACACACACACACAGGACACCAAGCTGACCCTGGGATGTTTAATACATGGTCACACTCTTGGAATGGTGAATCAAAAGCCAAAAATGTTGCATGATGGTAAATTCAAGGTAGAATTTTTTTTAGCCAATTACACATGGACAGCACAGTGGCAATGGTACACTGGGAGGAAAGCCTTTTTCAGCCTTTTTTCTGTCACTAACTAGGTGAATTTAGACTAAGACCCAGAGAAGTAATGCAAATCCCTTTATCTGTAATAGGAAGAGGCTTTGAACAGAGTTCTTCTGAGATCCACTGGAACTCTAAATGATGAGGGTGAAGGTTGAGCATTTCTGCTCATTGTGCAAAGCATGGTCTGATTTGACAAATGCAGATGCAGTGTGTAATTTTGAGAAGCTGCATGAATTTCAGTGAGCTACTTTTTTTATTTTAGGGAAGGGTCTACAGGGTATTCAGGGTCTCACTACTAGATCAAACTCATAGTGATCCACCTGTTTACAGCCTCCTAAGAGCTGGGATTACAGGAACATGCCACCATGCCCAATCCCAATCACCATGTTAGTGTGCCTAGTGGCCCAGCTGGCACAGCAGGCCTATGGATCAAACCCCCTGTGTCTGCTTGCAGGCACTTTAATCCACTGAGCTATTTGGCTGGCCCTCAGTGAGCTATTTAAATTTCCTGAAATTCAACTTTCTCTTTCATAGGATGCAAATTCTCTTTCATAGGTGTTTTCAGAGTTTGAAGAAGCCTTCAATAAGACAATGTGAAGAGCCAAGAGAGAGTACCTGGTACATGGTAGTATAATACAGAAACAAACACATTATTATTTCATCTTCTTCTGATTCACTGAGCTGCAGAGGGAAGGGCCAGAGGAAGAGAAGGGAGTGGGTGAAGAGGAGGAGGATGGGGGGAAGGAATTGAGAGGGAGAGGGATTTTCACTATTCTACAATGCTTATGTGGGCCAACAATACACTTACTGCCATAAATACAAACATTAAGCCCTCTTTACAACCCATAAGCAGGGTTGCATATTTGTAAATGTTATGTCCATTTTCCTATTCACAATGATGTCTCCAAAGAAAGAGCTGCAATTTAAGGCTGAACTTGAACAGATTAGAGTTGACTCAAAGGAACAGAATACAGTGTGAAAGGAGTGCCGTGGGCTTTTATCTCCTACGAAGAATAACTGAAGATAATACCATGAGTCGTGAGAGCCATGCCAAGTGCGAAGAGAGCCTGGCATAAAATAATTTTTGGAATTTGGTGCTCATGACATCAAAGAGAGACTAGTCTGGTATTTTTGCTGCCCCCGAAGGAGGCTGAAAGAGATTTAGTAGAAATGGTTTTAGAGCAGACTTCAACTCAATGTGAAATAAACGTCACATGATGCACATGGGGGCCTCTTACTCAAAGCATGGCCCTGTGCCTGTGTGACTGCCTGTCACCATCGGCCTTGAGAAGCTGTAGATGACCTTCAATTAATATGCTCAGCAAAGAATCTCACACTGGATCCCAGGTTGAACCCCATGACATTTAGATTTCCTTGTAACGCTGGGCCTCTCTAATAAGAAGGAAGTGGGTTGACAGGGATTATATTCTACAAACCAGTTTCATCAGAACTGCAGTGTTCTGACCTGAAATAGAAAGGCATTTTCTTTTCCCACAAACAATAAGACAGCCTTCTTCCCAGCACAAGAATTTCCCCTGAGGAATTCTCCAGGGTTGGCAGCTTTTAAAACAGTGCTTTGGCAACATACATGGGCCTGGAGCAAAAGTAGCTAGACCCCAACCAGTCTGCTTCCTCCTCCTCAGCTGCCTGCTTCCTTCAGCCAGTACACCATGTTTAACTTTTTCACTTAGTGAGAGCTGCACTATATTCATCCAAATTTCCATCTGCTCAATCCTCTTTCTCTCACCCCTCATTTTACATGGTAGAAATATGTGACTAGAGTGGGTATAGTCATTCAATATGGTTTTCTGTTCTGGTGGCTACCAGATTTAGTGTTGTGTTTTATTACTAAATCTTTAAGAATGGCAAAGGAATAGGGAAGGATGGAGGAAATCTGGATGGTGAAACACACATCCCAACATCTTTGTTTCCATTCCCATAGCTAGGGACACAAGCATTCAGGAAAACTCAAGGCCCCTGCTCTAGGCAGTGATATATACTCCTTTACTCAAAGTCTGCCTTGGCTTGGTGGAGCTGTACATCACGGGGTCCCTAGACTATGATGCATTTGAAGGACACCTTATTTACAGAAAAGCTGTTGTGGTTGACAGATTTCTGTAGTGACACTGATAATTTTCATCTCTAGATGTTCACATATTTTCCACTCCTCTTCCCTTCAGTGTGAGCAAGATCTACTGACTGGCTTCCAGCGAATAGCATGTGGCACAACTGCCAGTGTTTCACTCCCACAAGTCTGGGGAAAACACACAGCCTTTGCTGCCTTTCCTGTTAGTCTTGATGAGGCAGTGAGATACTGGGTTTGGGAGACCAGCACAGCACAGATCTAAGGCAGGACTGGTTGGAAGGCCAGCAGGAAGCTGAGGCCTTCAGCAGAATACTAGGAGTAACTGGATCTTTCTAATAAACTATAAACCAAGAAGTAATTGGTCCTTCAGGAGTTGAGCCCTTCACAAGACCAAATACTCAGCTATTACCCTCATTACAGCCCATGAGGAATCCAGAAACAGAAGCCTGCTGGGCTCCTGAGACTCAGAAGTATGACATAATGAGTGAATCTTCCTTTAGGACAATCTTGAATTGATAATCTAACTAGAAATAGGTTTGCCAGTTATAGTAAACAGAAATCAAAGCATAGGATAAACATAATTTAGGAGACATTTATGTTACTACAGAATTAACTAGGATTCCTTTTAATGTAAATGCCTTTCAAAACATTAAATATTGTGCATCTCTATTAGAAGTAGAGACTGCAATTAGAAGAAAACTTTTCTTATTTATTAAAACTAACCATAGGGCCGGAAAGATGGCTCAGTGGAATCAGCATTTCCCTGGCAAGCACAAGGGCCTGAGTTCAATCCCCAGTTCCACAAGAAAAAAAAAAAAAACTAACCAAAAGCTATAAGATAGTATTGTGTAACCTTTCTGTGTATCAGTAAGGGTCTCTCTAGAGAAACACAATAAGTTGCAGTTACTATGGGATATACTGCAAAGAACTGGCTTGCATAACTGTAGACCAAGTTGTTAGGTACAAAAATAAAAAGGTTGCCTATACAGAAGGATAGGCTGGGATCCCAGGCACAGGCTGATGCTACTGTACACAAGCAGGATTTCTCCTGCTTCTGAGAAATCTCAGTTTTGCAATAAAGACCTTGCACAAGAATGCATTAGATCTGCCTGGATCGTAGAGCAATCTCGTTACTGTCACTGATTATGAACTTTAGTTGTAAGTACAAAACACCTTAACAGCAGCCACTACATCGCTATTCTATTGAATAAATGAAGACTTTATAAAACTGACAATCACATTTAAATCAAAGCCGGCATATGGAACTGACCATCCATCATTTAAATCAAAGAAAATAAAGAAATATGATTTATAAAAATTCAAATATTCATAACATTCCAGTAACCATTTCCTATAAAAATTAAAGCAAATATTTTGTTTTCATCTCATTGGTGAAAGTTATACAGTCCAAAGTGAATATAAGCCAGCTCTATTATTAAGTTTAAAATGAGTTTTTGTTCCCCTCAGCTTGTTATTTTATTATAGACAGAACTGTAGGAGCCTCATTTGATTTGTTAACTCTAATTAGATGAAACTATTCAAAGATTTAACTTGATATTTAATTATTTCACAAATTTTCAACTGCTAACATGGTTTGAAAACATTATGTGAATGTCTCAAGCATGTATTTACTCAATTATATTATCAATAATAAAGGAAGCTGTGGCTAAAAATAAAACCTGTCAAATTATCAAAAAATATCTATCATTTTCCTTAAAATACTTACTTGATCTTTAAATTCGTTTTTAATATTTACCAGTTAATCATATTAGAGAAAAAAGGTAAGATCATTATTTCTCATTTCTCCAAGCCCTGCAGACACTGTTGTTTTAAACAATAAAATATTGGAGCAATATACCATAAGCTATAGGAAAATTACCGATTGACACCAAAAAATGGTATTGTCTATGATACATTCCTTATACATTTGTTCATTTAGCAACTATTTATTAATGGCATGCAGAGGTAAAGATTCCAGAACCTTGTCTTTAGTTTAAATAAACAATGAGTTTTGAGTAAACACAATAGAGTACAGATCTATCAGAAGATTCTGTTTTATAGCTTGCTAAGTCAATGCAGTTACCCTCTACCTTCGATCTTATAAGAATAAGTCCACAAGAATCACATGTGGACAAATTATATCAGGCATCTATCTACACCCCCTGAAATCAGAAGCTAAAAAAGACAAGTTCAAAAACTAAACTTGGAACAATGATGGGAGGACAACAACAATAACAACTATCAGGATATCATAATTGAATATTGTCCTCTGGAGCTCTTTTTTAAAATATGCTGTGCAGTTAGAAGCGACATCTGCTGCAGGCTCCGGACTGGCTTCAAGTCAGCAACTTCTGTTTGCAGCAAGCTTTTCTCTCCCAGCAGAAACAGCCTTGAAACGTCTGAGAATCCAGTGGCAACTATGTTACAGTAAGTAGTACAAACAGCTGAGAATCATATTCAGATATATGGTATTGGGGGCATCTTGAGATACTTTTGTTATTAGAGGGACCTTGATTCATTTCAGAATTTATAAAGACTTTATCAGGGAGATTAAAATTCCACCGTGCTGTGAGCTTGTGCAGAATGTGGGTGGATGCTGCCCACACTCCCCCTTTCCTTATTTTCCAACTCAAATATGATAAAACCCTTATTCTGCATGATACCTTGTGTTCTGCTAATTGTGGGATATCCATAAATTCTTTGAGAACTTTAAAGCCGAAATGCTTCTGTTTGCTTTCAATAAAATAGTGATATAAATAAACACAAGCACATAGAATAAACTATTTTTGAGAAATAATCTGAAATAAAGTAGAAAACATCTGTTGAATTGCACAAGTTTGAAGAATTTTTTTAAAAATCTACCCATTACCTTTTGCTTCAAAAACATTGTATAAAAGGATCTGCTTCATGCTTTCCTTGAAAATGCAGAGGACTAAACCACACACGTGTATATTTATAAAAGACAAAACCTTTTTGTTTTTTTTTTGGTGGTACCACGGATTGAACTCAGGACCTTGTGCTTACTGGGCAAGCACTTATTCCACTGAGCTGTCTCCTGGGCTACTTTCTCTTAGTTCCATGAGAAGAAAGATTTGAACTAACAGTGTTTACACAAGATATCACATCTGCATCTTGTACTGTGAATAACTACTATGAAGACAACAATGTGCAATGTACTAATTATTGTACCTGTCCTACTAATGTGTTTTGAAAAAGTCTTATTGCTACTTCTTTCTCAATAAAATTAATATAAAAAAGATAAAAAAGGGGCAAGTGGAGAAATAGAGGCAAAGAAGTTTGTGTCTCATGTAAGATGTACATTAAACCAAGTGTCTTGGCTCTTTGGACCTTTTGGATCTTAAAAAGGTGGAAAATGAAAACAATTCTCTTTTTTTATGAGCAGAACATATTTATTGAGGGAAAGAAAGCTCCTGTCCCCTGTCCGAGAGAGAGACAGGTAGGGTGGGGAGGAGGGGTGAGCAGGTAGTTCCCCTCGAAACAATTCTTTTTTTCAGTACTTTAGTCATTCTCTGTCTTGGCTCTGCTGGCGCTCAGCCATCTTTCTACTACTTGCCTACATATTCTTCACTTGAAATTAAACAGCTATCTGAGTGTCCCGGCCCCCCACCTCTGTTCCCCTCCACTCTTCCCTCTTTACCCCACTCCTCATGAAACCGTGTTACACGATCTTTATACAAAGTCTTTCATTAAGCTTGTACTATTAAAAGCATGTAAGTTGACACATTATCTTGGCTGCGACCACATCTCCCTCACGTATGCCGCGGCTCTGTTTCATGCTCATTACCGAATATGCTCTGGAAACCAGGGTGAATGAACTAACCCGGATGTGCGGATAGCGCAGCTCACAGGCCTCCTTTCCCCTGCGTCCTGCCCCTTCCTCCTGTCGACTTGAAGAGAAATTTCCTTATGTTTCACCCCAGTGCTGAGTAATGAAATAGGAGTTGTCACAGTATTAATTTTCTTTTACAATAGATCCTGAAAAGCAAACGAAAAGAAGACTTAAAGGTTAGTCTGCAAAATACCGATGTTCCAGCCATGCCTCTTTACAACAAAACCTCAGCTAGATTATGTTACAGCAAAATTCCTTGTCATACAAGGGGTGACTGAAAAATACAATGATCAGTTAATTAAAAAAGAAAAGAACAAAAACAAAATTAGGGTCGGCCAAATAGCTCAATGAATTAAAGCAGCCTGCAAGCAGCCTCAAGGGCTGGAGTGTTGATCCCTGGGCCATCACTGCCGGCCCCACCCTGGGGCAGGCTGACATTGCAATTGAGACAGGGCGAGGTGGCCTGCGCCTGTAATCCTAGCTCTTGGGAGGTTGTAATCAGGGGGATCGCTATGAGTCCAGTTTAGTAATGAGACCATGAACACTCTGTAGCCCCTTCCCTAAAAATAAGTAAATAAATAAATAAATAAATAAATAAAATTAGGACGCTAAAAGGCAAGTCGGCACTCATTGCACCTCAAAATGTTTCACACTTAAGACTTTTTTCACTACTTTCTGAAGAAGTTCCGAAAGTTCTCTTTCAGGAGACCTGAGAAGATATGATCAAAATTTTGGTGAATGGCCATCACTGAGTAGCACTGGATTGAAAGACAAGCTCCTACACACATCGTAGTCTTACTCATGAAATCTGCTACCATCAGTGTTACTCATGAAATCTGCTACCATGAAATGTTCGACTCTTCCCCAAGACAGGAAAGGAAAAGGTGAACATTTTGTATGGATCGGGGAAAGCAAGGCACCCAAGATAGTGCAACTCATAAAACTCATGAGAGAGGACTTCCAGAACTGCTTCAGAATTTTGCAAGAATGACGGAGTAAGTGTGGTCAAAGGGAGTGTATTTTGATTAATGGCAATGTGACTTTTATGTAAAAAGATTATTTTATGTGAATGTACTGTTGCTTATTTACACTTCATATGGAGTCATTCACATCAGGGCCACATTTAGCCTTGCACACATAAGCTACTGCCAAGGTTTCGGTAGAAGCAAAGTGGAAAGAGTGCAGAATTACTGAAGGTTTAAGGATTGTGTTTGTTCAGCCACACTGTTACCCTCTGGTGCCATTCTCACTTACATAGAAACTCACTCCTTCTTTCTTTAAGGTTCCATTCTGCACTTGAGCTTTTGGTTTTTCCTCTCATTTGCTGCTCTGTGTCTTCTTCCAGTAAGTGCCCCTTCTGTGTTCTGCATTTTTTTCTTTCTTTCTTTTTCTTTTTTTCCTATTTTGGAGAAGGGTCTACAGGGTGTTCTAGGTCTCACTATTTGACTGGACTTGTGGTAATACACCTGTTTACAGCCTCCCAAGAGCTGAGATTACAGGTTCACATCACCACACCTACTCTCAGTTGCTGTCTCAGCAGGCCCCAGGGATGGGGAACGACACCATAGGCCCGGGGAACAAACCCTGGCCCCTGGGCCTGTTTGCAGGCACTCTAATGCACTGAGCTATTTGGTGGGACCATTGTTCTGCATTTTCAACTCTTCATTTTTTGCCTGATTTCTTTTTTGAAATCCATAATGATAATGGGTACAATAGTACAGATCGATAAAAGGAACTGCTTCCATTATTCGGCAGCATGGTGGGAAAAGTAAGACTGAAGCAGCTAATTTCACATTAAAAAACAAGCAATTGACAGGAATTTTCATATTCAGAAGAAAGATATGACAAAACGTTGGAGTTGATCAATTGGATGCTTGCCCTAATCCACTCATTACGCACTGTCCACATACAGTGAAATATCAAGCATAGCTCCTAATTGAGTACAATTACAAGTTTTAAAAATTTAAATATATAATTATGATGAATTCTTTGTCCATGTGAAAATATGATCAGTATGAAGCTTTGCATCAAAACTGAAAGTAGATCCACCATGTCATCCAGCAGTCACACTTCAGGCAATGAATAGTCTGGAAGAAATGATATTCATGTCTTAAACAGATCCCTGCATGCCCTTGTTCATTGCAATGTTATTCATGGTATTGAAGACATAGAAAAGCCCAATACACCCATTAATGAATCAGTGGAAAAAATAAGAAAGCTGTCACTTACAATAACATGCTAGCCTAAGTGGGCTAGGTCATTCAGAGAAGGACAAATATTGTATGGTCTCATTTATATGTGGAATCTTAAAAATCAAGGCGACAGAAACAGAGTTGGATTAGAAGTTGATTGTTAGGGGCCAAGACTTGGGACACACATTAGTTTAAGTGTTCTAAGATTAATAAATTCTGTCATCCTAATGTGAGCCACAGGAAATATAACAAACAACACTTTATATTTAAAGTTTACTGGCTATGGTTGACAATTTCTTTGAATAACTCAAAATTGTTGTAGAATGCTGACTGTGTTGGATTGTGGTGTCGAGTTCAAGCACCTAAGTTAGTTGAATGACAATGGAGTGCCCACCTTTGACAGGTGTAGACAAAGGAAGGGGTGTAGAAAGAAAAAATCATGATGTGTGTATATAGACAGTACAGTTGGGACAGATAATGCTGTGCTTCTGCATAATTCTATGAGAAGCAAGATCTGCACTAATGGTGGTTGGACAGGATATTATGTCAGCTTGTAGTACTACGGTCATCCACTAGGAAAATAATTATTGAATTTTTGATATAATTCAGGTATAAAAAATAAGCTAAGTACACAGCTACACTCTTAATTCACTGATAAGAGATATCTGCTAAAATAATATCTGTAAATATAATATCATGTATGCACCTTGTACGATACCAAAACATTATGAAAACACTTTGCAATGTATTAATTTATCGAATCTGTATGGTTAAGGTGTCTTGAAACTGTCTGATTGACATTTGCAGTTCAATAAAATAAAAAATAAATAAAGTTTACTGAACGAATGGATCTTAAATATTGCTCACACACACACACACACACACACACACACACACACACACACACACGGTGAGTTGGAGGTGATAGGTTAATTAGCTGGTCCATAAGAGTCATTTCACAATGTGTACATATTTGTGAATACCACATCCGCCACATCGTACAGGGTAAACTCATAAAATTTTACTTGACAATTGTATTACAATAAAGGGAAGGAAAAATATTGACTGGGAACTAACTCCTTGTACACTCTCCTCATCTGTTTTCCTTACAGGCTAAGCTTCAAGGCAGAACAACTGATGACATTACCCATAATCCTTTGCCTCCAATTCTTCTTCTCTTCATTTTTATTGTTGTCTTACAAATTATTAAGTATTTCAAACATAGAGGAAAATGAAGTGGGGGGCGTGTTGGACCACCTACAAGCCTTGTCACATCTTAATCTTTTCTGACTTTTTTTTCAGTCTTTACATGGTTGAGAACATTATAGATACAGTTAAAATTTCTCTTTGCTCCCTCCTAAATTGAATATCTCATCTAGCTCTTGCTCTCAGAAAATTGCACTGTGCTAAGGAAAAATATCTACCTATCCTCTTTTTATAAGTTCTTTAGGTGGGAAAATGTTATGATAGGTTAAGTTTGCTGTCTAATATAATAAAAATCAAGCATGTTTCATTTGGTTTTAAGGCTCCCATAAAGATTTTCAGTTATGTTTATGCACAGGTATGTAGTGGGCACACACACACACACACACATACATGCACACACACACATGCAAACACAGATTTGATATTTTTATGCCTTCCTGATTACCGGTTTTCTAGGCATAGGTGATGGATTAGACCCATGGTACTTTTCTTCCAGCCTGTTCTTGGGGCTGACCAGTTGCCTGTTGAAGCACCAGTCCGTTAATGAAGCTCTTCCGTAAGTAATTCTTCATTAGCAGTCCTAAGAAGCCAGTATATTTAACCTGAGCATTTTTAAAATCCATGCCTTAAATCCTACCATTACACAGATAGGTCTCTGGGTTCTGGATTTGATGATACAAAGAATTGTCTTTTAAAAATCAGCCCCAATAAAAGTTTCCTGAAGTCTAGAATCCACTTCTGTTTGATTCACTGTTTCACTCCAAGCGCCTACTATAAAATCCAAATCTAGGTAAGGTTAAGTGACTCATTGGGATAGCTTATACAAATGTAATAAGAAGTAGAGCTGAAGGACCACTTTTTTTAGTCCAGGTGTGAACTTCGCAAAAGGAAAAAGGAGCCAGATATTATTTCCCAGAGTCATAATTTTTCAGACTTGGAGAGACCTTCCACTTGACGAATGCACATTTCAAATGCATCCCTACAAGATGGCCATCACTCTCAGAGGAGCCTGGGGAGTAGAGATTAAATCTCCCATCCTGCTGCTAAAATCCCCAGTCCATCTGATAATTTCTGGTGTCTGGGGTTTGGTCTAGAACTTCATTTTCTCAACTGCTTATGGACAGGGCAAGATCAGATCCATTATTCTGTGGAGCTCAATGTTACCTGGGCAGCAAAGACTGAAGAGTGGAGAAGTAAGCAGAGAAAAGAACAGAAAATAAAGCTTTACTCATTTCAGCCTTTTGTCTGGAGACAGGCTATGTAGTTCTAATTCAAAATTAATTTTCATTTCATCAACACAGAATTTGGAATAATAAAGTCAAAATGTTTTTCAGGAAGCAAAGGTATTCAGGATTAATTAAACCTTGCCTTTTGCTAACTCATGCACTGAACAATACATGGGTGTGTTACCACGGAGCCACATCTAGAGGCAAAGAAAAACAACAGCAACCAAAATGCCATGGCTGCCATAGTTCAATTAATTCTCACAAAGAAAGTAAAGAGGAGAGGGGAAGCAGAGACTCCTGGAAGCGGCTCTCTCTGTCTAGAAACTTAACATTTTTGAGCTCACTTCTCTTCAGCTTTTTTTTTTCCACAGGATCTTCACCCAAGTGGGGGTGCTTTTAAATAACTTAAATGAATACTGGCCCATGAGAAATAATAAAATCTTAATAAAAATCTGACAGCAACGTTCTACCAGACAGGTTTCTTCATGCTAATCTTCCATAGTTATCCTTTTCTTTCTAGAAATGGCACTAAAGCCACCCAGTGAGGAAGGAGGAACTATACAGGCTCCTGTTCATTGTGGGCACTTAAAACCTCACCACCAAATGTAGGTTTTGACTCTCTGCCCAGTATAGCTTTGAAAGTTTTGCCATGAAGTCCTAATTGCTAAGTAAATGTTCACTGAGAATTTCTCTATAAAGGAGAAAAAGAGAGAAATAAAAACTGGAGAACAGTGAGAGAATGGATGTCATTTTTGTTAGAGAAACTACATGTTCTTGCTGAATTCTTAGGCTATTATTTTACTTGTAAAATTGATATTTTTTCATTAAAAACTATAATGCTGTTCATAATTCTGGGATTATTCTATAAAATGACAGTCTCTTTCCTCTACAGCCTACACTGTGATGAGCTGCATTTTACTTTTTAATTCAAGGACATTTAATAAAAGGCATGGTTTCTAAAGTGCCTTTGACATTTTATAATAAACATGGCTGATTTGCTTTTGAATACAGATGAATTTTGTTCCCTATCATAAGCATGGATTATAAATATGAAATGCTATTAGACCCAGGGTGGCCGTAGACAAATAGAATGTACAGACCTTGAAAGTTTGTGGCATTTCTTGAGAGGCAGAGATAACTAATCTGAGTGTTGGAGTCAAACTATATGTACAGTACAGACATACATGAAAGAGGCTTTATATACATGATGGATTTAATATAAGGAGTATCCCAGCTAATAAGTAAATGAAAAGTTGAATGTTTTCTCTTGGTAATTTATTCTAATTACTACGTATTATATCCAGTCATATCTAGGTTTAAAATTTCACAAGTATTAACACATAGACCAGATAATTGTTTGTCAGAGAGGCTTCCCTGAGCAGAGAAGATTCTGTCACAGGGCATACATCTTCTCTCAACTGGACACCGCTGTCTTTTCTGTCTTGTTGAGTGCATTGAATAAGGATGGGTGGGATAGTGTGAAAACTCAGTCTCCTGTTCATGGAGTGAGTAGAAGAATGCATTGTTCTCCTGTGGAGAATGGAGGAGTTGAGGCCATACTCTTCTTAAGAGTCTTACTCCATACGAAGTGAAATTGTATGGGATCACATCATGCAGGCACCAGGGAAAAGGTAAGTTAAGAGCTATAAATATCCACATTCTACCACTTTCTAAGCAAGATGCTCTGGCAAATTATTTATTTCTTCCAGGTCTCTTATCTTCCATATATAAAATAGAGATAATAAGTCATCTCTAAAGGTGTGTATGAAATACTCAGGAAACGCCTAACAGTATGCAAGCACCTTTCAAGTGATAGTGGTCAGGGTCATGATCTTGCTTAAGCCAAACAACCATCCTGAACCTGCAGCTATACTCAAGAGTAGAAAAAAAAATCCTCTCTACCATGTCTTTCTTACTCTATCTAAGTGTGTTTCTTCATGCTTATGCATTTTGACTTTTTCAGTATATTCTATTTTCAAGAATAACACTAAGACAAGGTAGAAAGTTTGTGGATCTGTAGTAAGATTGAAAGTATATAGAACAATTATGTATAATAGTCCTGTAAGAAAATGCAGTTTCTATACAGGTAGACATTGTCTCTGAAGTGAACTCAGGAGCAAAGTGTGACCTCCGAAGAGAACTTATGAAGGACAGGCAACGGTGGTGTCAGCTTTCGTTGGCTCTCACTGGTCGGTTTCAGCAGGTTGTCCTTCTTGTACTGCAGCAGTAGTGTACTATGGAGGAAGGGAAAGAGTCAGCTGTTTTCCTGAGTGTCTCTATGGATAGACAGTCCCTATGCTGAGGGATTGATAGGCTGTACTGAGATGCTTTCCATCACTTTGCTGATGATATGTGCTGGGCTTACGGTGCCAGTGAGAACCTAGAGCTTGTGTTGATGAGTAACTAGGTAGGCTTAGCTTTATTAGTCCCTCTTTCTTTCTCAAGAACAAGAGATTGTACCAGATAGCAAAGTCTGAAGCTAAGATGCACAAAAGGGGACAAATACCTATGTAGGTTGTGGAGTGGGGGAGTTCCTTGATCATTTGTGGCTTTATTCTTAAACTGTCCTGAAAAGTAGGAAACAGCAGACCATGTAAATTCTATAAATAGTTGTGTAACTCAAAGTTTCTTTTAGGATGAGAAAAAAAATTAAAACATTCTCTGGAGAAAACATGATCTTTTCTCCATGTTGTAGTTGTCAGTTTTGACAAGAACGATACAAGCTAATTAAATTTTTGTTAATTTATTTTGTCTGATTCAGTGACTATCTGTCACACAAATCGCTCAGTAAGTCAGATTTCTCTCTGCTATGAACTTTCTACTTTTTCTCTGAAATACCATTAGGTAAACGCATGAAAAGTGGACCTGTTCTACTCAAATAAACACTAAAAGCACTTAAACTCAACCCGCCCTCAATACTTCAACTCCTCATGTCTGCTTTAAAGAGAATCTAATTCTTTCCAGCTTATAAATCTCCAATTGGAACCATTGCCCTTTAAGATCTGCAAGCTTGTATGCAGATAAAACACGGAGATGAAGTATGGAATTACAGGCAGATGACTCAGGGACCATTGCATTCCTCTTTGCCTTGAAATTCCTGAGGAACATTCTCTCACATAGTTTTTCTTTGAAATACATTCTGAAGATGACACTGTGTAATCATGTTAATTCTACTTATCTGAAGTGATGGAGGTCACCATGCCTATCAAAAGAAGCATGATGAAGTCACATTGTCATACAGGCATGAACCATGATACTTGACTAATTAGCAATATATTAGGCAGTAGTGGTTACTTAATTAATCTTTCTACTCTGCACTGTTTTCAAGGAAGTTTCAAGTCTTCCTCTGAGAAAACTAGCTACCTACATGCAAAATAATGAATTTAAATCCATATCTCTGTACTAAAATGAAATCAGATTGGACAACTACCTAGCTAGTGTAACAGAAATACAGAGCCCGCTCAATATAAAATAGATAAAACTTTTGAAGACATGTGCATGCACTCAAGACTTTTTTCAACAGAACCTCCACTTCATAGGACATAATATTTGAAAGAAACTAGTAGGATTATATCAAAGCTTTGGAAAAGCAAGAGCTTTTACATATCAAGCAACTAATAGACTGACAAGACAACCTAGAGATTAGAAAAAAAATATTGCCAGCTATATCGCAGACAGAGAATTTATATCTAGAATATGAAACACACACACACATACACACATACGCATTGCATCCTCTCAAATAGAAGGCCCAATCAAAAATGAGTAAATGAAATGAAGACAAAAAGATGTACAAATGACCAATAAGGATTTGAAAAAAGAAAAAAAAATTCAGTTTCTTTGGCCACTAGAGCAAGGGGATCTGCTGTCAGAACCTGAAAGAGTAAATGAAATTCCAAAGGTACAACTGATACCATGAAAGACAAAGAAACTGCTCAAAGGGAAGGAACACCTGGGATAAGGAAAAGGAGAAAAGAATTCAAGAAGGAAGGAAAAAAATATATATATATGTATGTACATAGGTTAGCTTGTATAATTGTACTGTAGATTTCTACTGCTCTTTTGAAAGTAACAGTCATGTCTTAAATTTCATTTCTTTTTTCAATTTTACAAGCTTACATCTGACAATCTGACAAACTAATTTGAAGATAAGTGTGTCATATACCAACCATTGTTGGATTCCTATCATTTAAAAAAATAAAAACAATTTTCATAAGGAAAAACAAAACTGATTTGTCTTCTACTTACTCTGGAAAGAATGGCATTATGGCTTGTGTCTAGATGTCCCTACAAAGCCACTTGTAGTCATGAGATGGCTTCTACACTTTGTGGTTAATTTGTGATCCCAAAGTGGGATTATGGGTGTGAGTGCTACATCGCCCTGGGGCAGACAGCCTAATTCAAAGTGAGGAAAGGAGAGAGTCTTGCTTTCTGCCACTGTCCCACTGTTGCTATTCTTCCTCTCTTTTTGCTCTTGATATTTTTTCCTGTTTTCCTCCACCATGAACTACTGCCCTCTGCTATGTGCCACTCTGCCTAGGAGCCAGCCAAATATGCACGGAAGCAACCCCAAACTATAAAGTAAATAAACTTTTTCTTCATTCTAGGTGTTGAGTATTTTGTCCCAGCAAGAGAAAAGGAAGCAAGACAAATGGTTATCATCAAGATCTCCATGAAACAGGCCTTGTTGACATGACTGTAAGGAAAAAAGAATCCCTTGGAAAGGAGTCCCTGAAAATCAGTATGGAGTTTTGTCAAAAACAGTGAAAATAGAAACTCCCCTTGACCCTCTTCTGGGCACCTTTCTGAAAGGGTTAGAGACATCATATTTCATTAATACAAAGGATTCCATCATTATAAAAGCATAATTCTTAACAGATAACTTTTTGAAGTGGCCTAGGTGTCCATGAAGAGTTTATACTCTATAAAGCCTATAGTCTACAGTTTATAGTGTTCTCACATCTTTGGAAACTTTTCCTACAAAATGAACTAAAACTATTTCCCATACCATAAAAATATACCTTTTGTCCCACTACCCACCATGAGTACAATTATTAATTTATAAATGCATTTTATTCTTTTCTAGATGCAGGACTTTAACATTCATTTTAATTTTTTGTGAGCATTACAGATATTTGAAAATTGCATACAAGAACAAAAACTTCGCTATGAGCATTTGTGGGCTTTGGAAATGACTTCAGAAAACCTGGACAGAGGACTTCAACAAAGAGAGGCAATCCAACCCTAGGATACTCAAACTACCAATCAAACTCTCCAGAAATAGTTAAGAATTGTTTTGCAGGGACGGCCAAATAGCTCAGTGGATTAAAGTCCCTCCAAGCAGGTGCAGGGGCCAGGGGTTGGATCCCCAGGCCTGCTATGCCTTCCCCATCCCCAGAGTGCACTGAGAGGGCAATTGAAACTGGGCATGGTGGCGTGCACCTGTAATCCCAGCTCTTGGGAGGCTATAAATAGGCAGATCACTACAAGCCCAATCTATTAGTAAGACTCTGAAAACCCTGTAGACCCTTCCCTAAACACAGACACACACACACACACACACACACACACACACACACACACACACACACAGAGTTGTTTTTCTTTGGGTTTAGTCATTTCGTAAGAACCCGACATCTAAAGAGCCTCATCATCCTAGAACAGCAGTGCTGTCTTGTTGTCATGTATGATGTGGTCACCTCTGCATCTTTTAATTCTTCTTGGCAGCATCACACTGAAGTACGTGACTTTATGCTCATAGACACTGGCTCATTAGCTGCTCCCTTCCTGCTTCCCCAGTTTTTTCCTCCCTTCTCAGTGACTGGAATTCACTTACAGAACATGCTGCACTCTCCTTCAACTCAAATGAAATTAAAGTGCCATCCGTTACCAAAGATATGGTGTCATAGCTTCCCTGAGTCACCCAGGGGCATTAATTGACTTACTGCTGCTTCAGTAAATCCAATGTCAATCAGTATTGCTAGTGCATTTCTTATGGCAGACATGGCTGCTAGGTGATGCTTTAGCTCAGTTCCCTTAGCTTTGTGTTACTTTAAACCAGGAGTTTAGTGCATAGTCATATATATATATATATATATATATATATATATATATATATATATAATGTCAAAAAACTATAATGTGTATCATCGCATAATTATGTTTGAATTATTGGATAGCTTCCATGGGACAGAAGGCAGCACTGGGAGAGAGACCATGTTGGCCCTTGTAGGGGGATAGTAAAGGCCAAAACATGCCAACGCCATATGACCAACGTCTGCCACTCAAGAAGAAGGGATGATATGACATCCTCTCCAGAAAGCAGTCATCTGTTCCCCTCTTCTAAATGTGTCAAGGCCATTTGTTTATGACAGAAATATCCCCAGGATCATGGATGTGAACAGCCTATTTTATAACTAAGCTCCTTTCCAGGAGCAGAAAGTTAGTTGGAGAAAATGATGACGAGAAGGCAGACTCTGAAATGAGAGGCATCTGGGCAGCAGACCTCGATTTGCCTAATATAAGTCATTGGGTTATCCAAATTCAGGGGATATTAGTATTCCATTGCATTTATAATCTTCCTTGCCCCTCTGACCTTGAATGTAGTGCTCTTACTAAGTCTGCCCTGGAAGAAGCTAATGTCCATTTGAGACCAGAAAGACCAGGACTTTGCATGTCTTAGCTTAAAGCTAATAATGTGGTGGCTTCACCCAAGGAGACAGATAATTTTGGAGTTTGTGAAACAGGACAAATTGGCCTTATGTCCATGGAGGGAATGCAGAGATGAGTCCTTGGTCTGGGGACATAATGGATCATACCCCAGGTTCACAGACTCCTAATCTTCCTCCATTCCAGTGGCTTTAAATGTTCAGTAAATTAGGCTCCGATGTGATTAGTCACTTCATAAGTGGTTTTTTGGGGGGAAATTTGCCAGGACAACTGTTGAATGATATCTCAATTTATAACCCAATGGGGACAAGGCATCTCTGGTAATGCCATTAAGTGGAGAAAGATGAATGTAAATGTACCGTTAGCTCATTTTGGTGGGAACTTTAAAATGTTTTAAAATATTTTTGGCCCCTTCACTATGGCATTATTCCTGTCTATGGGGGAAGAGATGGGAGCTCCAGAGGAAAAGGCATGCATTCGAACGGGGCGCCTCAGACCTCCCCACACTCACTGCACAAAGTATGTCTTCCCCTCCTCTTCACTTGGAGAAAAATAAGAGTTGTATTCTCAAAGCAGATCATCTGGTAAGAGGTTTTAAAGGTGGAATACAACTTCACCAGTGATTCCTACGAGTAAATGGCCGCCCGGGTCACAAGGTAGAGCCCACGGTGACCTTGAGAGAGCGATTGTTCCTTTCACTTCTTGTTTAATGTAGCAGAAAGCTGGTCTACCAGGTGCCCAAGGGCGCGCAAGGAAAGCTGGTCAGCTTACAAGTGAGATTCACTGTTAAGAGTATGAACACATGTCTGTCTTAACCCCTTTCCTTTCTCTTGGCCTCTTTACTTCCTCCCCCGTGGGGACCTAGGAAGGCGAATGAGACTCAGCACGTGAGAAGCGATCTAAAAATAGAGTAGGTCGGCTCATTCCAGACCCTAAAGGTTATGTAGTTTGCCACAGGCAAAAACAAACTCCTCAGTTCCTCCCTCAGTGAAAAAGAGGGGAAATTTGCCAAAGCAGCCCCAGATTAATTGGAGGAGAACACCGGCTTCCTCAGCTACCGCCCCGTCTAGACGCTCAGCCCTGCCCCTGTGTCCCTCTAGTCACTTTCCATCCTGTGTTCAGGATCCCATGATCAAACCCTGTCCAAAGAAGCAGTGAGCACACTGGGGAGAGAAGGGCTGGGTTCAGAGTGGTGAAAGAAGCTCTTTTCTGAAGCCTCAGCTGCCAGAGTGAGGGTGGTGTCTCCTCACCATTCAAAGATCATCAGGGGTCTGCCCTTGTGTCTTGCAATGGCCAATCTACTAATGAGTAGAATAGTGGACATCCAGAGTAAGGGAGCATGATGTAGAGGGAAACTATTGCTATATACCTATTTAATAGTAATAATAATAGCTATTATGTATGATTTTGTGTGTAAAACACTTCAGGTAGGATCCCTTATTCTTTACCATGGACCCAAGGAGAGGTTGGGGATAATTTATTTTTGTAGGAAGTCATAGGACAATGTACATTAACAACAAGATCCAGTATAGTGGGCCAGGGCACCACTGTGCTGGTAACACAGGTTTGGACCTATGTGTAATAAGTTAAGAGAGAGATGCAAAGTGCCTGCTCCTTG